>PVIR01000643.1:0-11491 GCA_004026965.1 Petromus typicus | reverse complement strand
GGATTTCTAGTTTTAATAAATATGATTTTTCAAGGATGCCTTCTTTCAAGTCTCAATCATGAATTCGTTCTTTCAGCAACAAAGAACAGTAAATGACCCATATTCATTTTTCTTATCTGCACACAAGATTTTCTTTTGATATAGAACAAAATTTAATGTGGACACATGTGACTCAGATTGGGTTCCCCCAGTTTTGTCAGGGAGCTCGGCTGTTACAATATTTTAGCCAGGACTCGAAAGTAGGGAAAGGAAAGAACAAACGATAAACACGTTTGACCACATGAAATTAAGCACTGAAAACCACAAAAGAAAATCGCAGAGCATGTTACATCTTAGTCGAAAACATCACACCAAAGTTGCACCCTCATCCAAAGAGCACATTCTGGGATAATGAGGAAAATTAAAATGATATTGGTTTATGACGAACCATAGTTGTTTGAAATTAAAACGGCAACAAAAGTACCTCGCAGAGCGGGCTCCGAGACTAAAGCCCATGTAACCCTCGGCAGGCAGGGAGTCATCGCCCAGCTCCTTCAGGTCCTGCGGCCCCAGGTACTTGTCTGTGTCCCCTGTCATGGCATCTTCGCCTGCAGAAGCATAGAGCAAGTCAAGAACAGAAGCCTCTGTTTGGCACAGTGGTCATTTGTGGAGAAAACCTGCTCCTCGCGTCATCAGCAGACCACCCGCCACCTCACACCAGCGTCCCCCACCCCCCGGATAATTTTTGTAGCTTAGAAAGAGAAAGTACAGGAAGAGATTAGTACAAAATTTCAAGAGTGAGTTTGAAGTGCGTATCCAGCCTTTAAGGGTTACCTAGGCGGACGCTTTAGGTCGGTCCCCCTCCTCTTCACCTCACCCGTGATGAGAGCAGCTTGTCTGAATGGACGTGGATTGCAAAACAAGAGACACCTCTTCATTACAGCTCTCGAAATCATATGTGGGAAGGGGACAGACTTAACAAAAAACTTCTTTGCACACACAGGATTTCAGTTTGCGATGTATGCAAGAAACTAGCAAGTTATACAAACGTATTTGAGGAACCCTGGAAATATTAATGTTGCACTGTTTCTAAACCTCTCAAATTATCAACTCACCCGAAAGTCCCAGCGCTTTAAGTCTACATGGAAAGCGGCACCACCTTGTAAGAGATAAATGGGGGCTTCTGCAGCTTAAAGGGAGGATAGTGTGAATTTTTAACTTTCTACGCAGAGTTAAAATTAACTTTCAGTGTAAAGAGTTAAGTCACGTAAACTACTTTTACTAGCTACATATGCCTGACATGACCTCACACAGAAAGCCGCATTCTGGGAGTGACAGGGCAGGTTTTTCAATTGTCTTTGCCCTCTGGGATGTTTCCCATCCTCCTCAAAATGTAGCTCAGGCTGTGGAAAAGTTCTTCTCACACACAGGCAAATTCTGTTTTTCATGAAACTCTCATTTTCTTTCTGGACACAAGCTTGGCTGACAGAAAAAGATTTCAAAAACGTGTATAATTTTCAAAGTAAGTGATTCATGCATCGCGACTATTTTTCCCCATTCCTTCACTCAGTTCTGTTTACAGTTTCCATTCATTTAATCTCAGCAGACTACCAGAGCTCAGCTCTACACCACCAATGAAGCCTATAAATATACTGTCAACTACTGTTTTTGCAAGTGTAAAAACTAATGAGACCAACTTTCTGCTTTGACCTAGGAGCAAAAGATTGTTTTAAGTCACTGTTTCCAGCGTGACTCCTGGCGCTCCAATGCCTCGCAAACGAAACCAGCACACACCAAGCACAACTTAAAAGAAAAAGCTTACTCCGTGGTAAAGCCATCTCCACCAGGCGGGGCTGATCAAACGCTTTCCTGACGTTTCCAGGAATTCCTTACGCAGTGATTGAGAGCCCGAGAAGAGTGGATCCGCAGTCTTCACCACGACTAGGGCTCCTGCCTCAGCCTCCCAGGCTCCTCGCAGGCAAGTGAGGAATTACACATCGCTTCCCACTCATGAGAGTTCGAAGATTTTCAAAATTTCAAACCAAAAAAAAAAAAAAAAAAAAAAAATCTGGCCACACTTGAGATTAAGATCCTTTTGACCGCTCTGCAGACATCCTTTGAAAGCGTCTTCTGATTGGATTAGGACCTCGGCGGGCAAGCCTCTAGCAGGCCCCAATGGTGACACAGACGCGAGCCCATGAGTTATTTGTATGTAAATATGAGGACTGCTTCGGTGTAGCCTTTCGGTAATTTGAAACCGGTGCCCGGTGCCTAACCGGGTAACAGAGACAGCCTGAAAAGCCGGGAGAAGGCGCGAGGTGCCGCATTTAATTAGAAGGCGACTCTCCTCAAAAATGAATGAAGAAACGGCCACCCCCAGGTGGAGAGGAAAAACAGGAGAAGAAAACAAAGAAGTGGCCCTGGCGGGGAGTGGCGAGGAGCTCCAAGCAAACTTTCAACTTTGTTCTCAGCTGGGAACACCCGGAGCCTCAGTTATTTATGGTCCCTGTCAGGTGGAAGGAGGGGAAAGGAGAGAGGGAGGGCCTGCCCTTGAGCTGAGGTTGTGAAACCCGGGCCGGCAACAGCCGGGTCCCAGCACTTGCAGCGAGGAGCTGAGGGGAATGCTTCCGCCAGGGGTGCGTCGTAGCAGGAGTTCGGAGAAGACCAACTGGGAGTTGGGGGGGAGAGCAACTGGGTGTTTCGCATTATTTTTGGAACAAGTCCTCCTAACTCTTGAAAGCACCCTGAAACTAACTGGTTGAGCTCCTAGGGAGCCCAACCCCCGCAGGGCTGGCGTGGTGGGGAGGGGGAGGAGCTGGTCCCGGAGGTGTCGGCCTCCTTACTGCTACATTGTCTCTTTCTCCCTGGAACTTGGAGCCTCCATTCTAGGCCCCTCCACCCCGTTTATGTTGGCACTGAGGAAAGCACTAGCTGGATTTGTGCACCCTCCACCTGGGTACACTGAAGAAGCAGCCATTTTTCAACCACCCCCAGCCCCAGATGGAAAATTAGCCTAGAAAAAGAAGGAAGGAATTCCGAAGCTGTCCTGCCCCAATAAGCTAGCCACTGCCTTTCTTCTAATGGAGCATCTACACTCTGCGCTTTGTACCTACATTACAGCAGTTTCCATCTGTAACATTGATGGGGGGGGCAATTTTCTTTTCCTTGGATAAATACACAAATGAATGAACAATGAACAACTCACTAAGGGACATGACACCTTTTGTCATGGTTGGTTAGTCTGGCTGTGATTAGCTATAAACGAACAGAAATAGAAGGCGGGCCGTTCATAATGCCTAGTACATGTGGAAAACTCGCCTCAAGCGGAAGCATAGCTCCGTCGCTCGGTAGAGAAGCAAAGCCATGATTTCAAAAGAGTAAGGTCTAGAAAAGAGAACCCGCCCAACTCAGTGAAGCCTTTTTCAGGGGTGCCATGTATTCAAAATTCTCAACAAGGTCTCAGGTAGGGATATCATGTGCTGGCCAAGGAGTTCAAGGTCAGTTTCAACCTGGCCACCCTCCCACCACACCCACCCTGCCTGCCGTCATACAATCATTTCAGGCCCTAGAATTCCTTAAACACTGAGACTTTGGACCTTACACTGGGTGTACTCTCTAGACAGAACATTTTCCCCTCTTCTCCACTTAACTAATTTTTTCCACTCTTCTTACAACCCCCTCACCCCGCCCTCAACTCATTATCTTAAGTGTCCCCTCCCTTGTCAGAGAGTCTTACCAGAAGTATAGCTGCATACTTTCTGCCATTGCCTTGTGAAATCCCTAGACTAGGAATTGGTCAGCTTCTCCCTGCAGCCAGCACCCTGAAGTACCTCACAGTAATTGTGTAATTTATGGCTGCTGATCAAGAGGTTCATTTGTTCCATCTTCATTTTTAAATTTCCATGTCACAGCAAGTTAGTACTCTTTTCAAATTAAATTTGACAGCTGGCTTACGGTAACATCTCTGTGACTAGAAGTCAGTCAGCATTATTCTTTACTTATGCTTCTTAGACTTCAAATGGTCACTGTGAAGTCAAAATAAGCCCTGCATTGGGTGAGGGTAGGAGCGGTCAATATATTTGGTCCAAAACTAATTAAAAATGGTGTGATGGCAGTAATTATGTACTTAGGATTCTAGAACAGTGAAAATATTTCTTAAAAGATGTGATTTCAGAAATAAAAAGAAAGGTTTTAAGGCAGTTTTGCACAGTAGGTATCCTGGGTTCAAATCAGTCCCTAGTATTCATTGATTAAATGGCCTTTGAAACGCCTTTGAATCCTCAGAGTCAAAGTCATTTCAAGGGCTACATAACTGGGATAAGATTGCCTCTGCTCCAAGAGTTCCTGTAGGGATTCCGTGAAGTAATGCACAAAGGGCAGGCTTTATCAGCACTATGACTATTCTAACATAGCTTTCTCCATGCCCAATAATCTGCCTTACATGAACATATATAATTAGCACTTAAATTATTACCATCTCTACCAGTAAAGACAAGAGCCAACAGCAGCAGGGAATGTCCCTCCTCTCAGTTACTTACACAGGTCCTGGCTTGTACAGATATTCAACAAGTATTTGTTGACTGAATATTGTAAACAATTGAACAATACCAATGAAAAGACCCACTCTCCTTTGAAGTATTCTGTGATATTGTCCAAGACAACACACTACTACACCAAAAGTTAAAGATAAATTGTACTGAGTGAATTAATTTTTAATCAACTATATAATCCAAAAACATTTTAGTTAGTGGTAGATAACCACAGGTAAAAGTCAGCCAAGGCAACTTTATTCATGCATAACACTTATTCATCAGGGATACATAGTTTTTTAAAAAAAATCTGTACACTTGTGTCTGTCTGCAAGATAGCCACATAGTTTCACTTACTGAGCAGTACTTGGGGGAGTCATGATTCCTAGATGTGCTTGGTGAAGGAAGTGACACTTGTACTGGAAGAGAGGGTGCTGGCTTCTTGAAGATGTCTTCCTCAGCCCCACCTCCCCTGGACCATGCTACCTACTTTTCATGTCTTTGTTAAGAGTCCTTACTTCAGTCTGGGAAGTGAAAATTTTTACATAGAAAAATTCTGGGAAAATGGTTTTGTGTGAGATCTAAGTTGGACTTCAAAGAAAAGCTGCATCTTCTCATAACATTTTGGAACCCTGGCTAGGTAGAAGCAGCCAGTTCACTGTCAGAAACCTGACAGTAGCATGAGTATCATGAGCCTACTGTGTTATAAAGAAGCTTAAGTGAACTCTTTGATGCTGAGAGGCCAGACCTTTGAACAAAGGCGCCATATTGGACATCTGGTCATGTTACTCTTCCCACAGCTGCTATCTGACTAAAATATCACGAGAGAGCCTGGGAGCCCAGCTGAGCCCAGTTAACTCCTAGAGCCATGGGAGAGAGCAATAAATTAAACCACTAAGTTTAGAGATGAGTATTATTTCAATCACTGAGCTAGAGCCCCAGTTCTTTTTAAAATTGCATTTTGAGACAAGGTCTCACTAAACTGTCCGGTAGGCCTTGAACTTGCTATGCTCCTGCCTCCTGATTAGCTGGGATCACAAACTAATGCCCCCATGCTTGTTAGGTTGTTGCTGTGTAACAGGTCACCAGAAACAGAGAGAAATGGAAAGGATAAGGTCAAAGGCGACCTGAAGAAGTGCTACACTGGCTGCCTAATGCTTCCCTAATAAATTAACAGTTAGCTCACAGTACACTGCATCATCTGTACAGGTAAAGACCAGAAGTACACGGGCCAGTGCTGTTAGATAAAGCCTCCTTTACTTAGTGTTGAGTGAAGATGCTTTTCCTGTTAATCCCTATCTATCAATGACGTATCAGAACCTAGAACATATTTTAAAGAGAACATAAAACTCCCCAAATCTTCTTTGATCCCACCATTAATCAACTAATAAAAATGCCAGTGGAGACATTACACTTCACTTTCATGACTATCTCTTCTGGGTCTCCATTATAAGCCGACTATCACAAGGCTCTCACAGCTCTATAAATTTATCAGGAAAAGATTACAAAATGAAGAGAAAGGTAAAGAATATATTAAGTAATTACCAGGATCATGGTGGTAATAGGTGTGCCCTTTCTTTTTTAGATTTCAAGCCAATGGTCTAGTATTGGATTTTGATATATGGATTCCTACCTCCTAGCAATCTTCATTATGCTCTCATCTACTCATTCTTATGCTGAAGGAAATAGCTCATCTCATATTTAAAGGTGTTTTCTTGTGTTAAGAGTTCTCTTTCTCTCTTCTCCTCTCCTTCTTCCTCTTGTTCTCTCTTTTCCTCTTTAGGTAATTTTCTTCTAGTCTTTTCCCATCTTAAAATCACTACTTCAACATACTTTGGTTACTTTTCTAAGAACTGAAAGTTCCTTCTCATCTGAGTGGATACTTGAATTACAAAGTCTTTAAAATAATCATACTGAATTATATTGCTAAGGTTTTTGCTTAGAAGAGCTTAGTTGTTAGCTTGTGAAATATAGAATATCCTGAAGATATGTAGTTTGTAACACTAAAAAATACCTCTAAATGAATACTGTAGTACAAAATCTTCAAATTACATGAGATTTTAAAAAGCTCAATAAATGAAAAAAGAGGTAAATATAATTGCTATTCTGATTAATTAGTTGGCTTAACAGCACTTAGTGAATAACTCTCCACATACGCAGTTAACGATCAAACTTAGATGACTAATTTATCACTACTTATTCTTTAAAAGGTGATTTTTTTTGATCATATACCAAAGAGAGGAAGTGAAAACTACAAAGATAAGCAATCCTTTAACCCTTTCTTGTCTACACCATTGGAAAATGAGATCACATCATTATAATCAACACTAATATTTACTGAGCATTTACTATGTTCTGGACACTGTACTTAGTGGTTTGTATATACAGTATTATCCCATTTAATTCTCACTTTTTTTGTTGTTGTTGTTACTGGGGATCAAATTTGGGACTTTGTGCTTGCCAGGCAGGCACCAGAACCAATGAGCTAAATTTCTGGGCCTTAATTCTTACATTGTTATAACAAACAACTATTATATCTATTTTAAGGTCAATAAAACTCAGTGTGCAATGATGGAATAAATAATCCAAGATCGCTTAAAATATGGAAAACATATAAATCAAAATCAGTTGGTATGACTGTGGAGACCTACTTTTAAACTGCTGTACTGTATTGACTACAGAAAGCTTAGAATATTATTGAATGAATATGACCAGAAATTATTAATTAAAAGGTAAGCTTTATGAGAGCAGGGAGTATTGTTTGAATTTTTCTATATCTGGTACCCAGAGCAATACCTGGTCCATAGTAGATGCTCAATAAATTTGGGAGTGATTGAAAATTCAGTGATTTGCCTTGTCAGAGTGAACTATATTACTGAGATAATGGTGAGGGAGACTTACTTGTCACCATAACCTCTTGTACCTTGGGAATTTTGTACCATGTGGATCTATCACCTATTAAAAAAATGAATAAAATTAACAAGATAAAACAAAATGAAACATGAGGACAGCACAGAAGTCATATAGACTGTGTTCCATCCACCAGAAATAGTTCTGACATACACAAGCTTACTAGGTAGACATTAACAGGTTTGTGAGTGGATACCCAGCAAATGGAAAGGAAACACGACCATGACATTCTTTTTTGCTTCTATGAGGGACAGGACAGAGAAAATGAAATGCACAGATATTCAGGAGGAAGATGTGTGTGACAATGTGGTCTTTCGGGTGGCTTCGTGTCCTGAGGCAGTACTTTGCAGTCCATAGCTTGCCTCAGAAGCACTTGAAAATGTGCATTCCCACGTGCACATTCCCAAGGGCCCTCATATTGCTCCTCCAAGAACCACACTGAAAAGGAGTCCAAAGGAATTTAACAAGTAAATAAGTTATCTAGTGATCTTACAGAACTAAGTTTCTACTTTCCAGAGGAGCATTACTAGAATTAAAATACTAGCTTCAGTATCTAAGTTCAATTAAATGAGTACAGTATTTCTCCAATGTGCTATACGGACAGTATCTATGTCTCATGGGCACCTGGTAACCTGCACTGCTGAGCCCGCTGGGTCTACAGGCCCAGAGCAGGCCCTGAGTTTCAGCGCAGGGTAAAGGCTGTCAGGTGACTGCGATGCTGCTGGTCTGCAAACCACATTTCAAATACCCAGAAGATTGAGCCAGCCCTTGCCTTTCAGTAGAGAAGTCCAGGACACAAGCAAACTTGGGGCTGCTTCTACGTATTCGATGCTTTCTATGTGACAGTTGGAGCACATTTCTCATTTACTTCCTAATTCAACAGTACTATCTTTCCTTTTATTCATAAGAACATGCAGAGAGATTCACTTATTCTTTAAAATTTGCGTGTGAGGTTAGGAGCTGTCTGGGATTGGACCCACAGACCACCAAGTCAGACTGTAGAACTCAGACCCTTCGCCTTCGCACCATGATGGGTGCACTCAAAGGAAGGCAGGCATCACACTGGCTGTGTACATTCAGAGGGGGTTGAATGGAGGGTGTATGAGTTAAGTAGAAAGGAATAAAAGGCATTCCCAGCCAAAGGGCCCTGCATGAGAGGGAAAGAATGGGGATGTCCCCGGCACAGCAGACGTTGAGCTGGTGGAGACTCAGTTTTAGGGCCGGTGAATTGGATTGTAGAGTAACAAGTATCATCCAAGGGGAAAACAGCCAGGGCCTTTCAGTGGGCGGAAACAATTACATTCTTGAGTCACTTTTTTAAAGCTCTTTCTTATCATCTCATCACAGGATCATCCTGGGTTCTAACCCTAAAGCAGGAAGCAGGATGGTCATATCTCACACATACACACACACACACTCTGCCATACGAGGATCATTCCTTCACAAACAATTTCTTTTGCATCTTCTCAGCAATTTTATGTGAAAGGGTTAATAATGAGAAATGAAGTCTAGCATGTTTGTTTTTGCTGAAGGTTCATTTTAAAAAAAGATAGCTTGAAGACAAAAATGCATTCCATCAAGTAAAAACTTTAACGGAAAATTTTATGTATGGTGCGCCATATAGACCATACACTTTCAACCTAGAGTATCCAAGCATCTGCATTTGCTCAGACTTTAACCTTGATTTTCTGATACTCAAAAAAGTGAGGGAAATAGGAATAAGAAGAAACAATATATATGGCAAGATCAGGTCCCTTATCCAGTGAAACGTTAATTCCCAGGTCTAATTCTATCCTGGTGCCATGCAACAGATAGTGACGTTCTTTAGGTTCCAGATCTCTATGTCTTCTTTCATTTAACAGTGCAGTGCAAGAGCCTGTATTAAGCTGGGTGACTGTGACTGTCCTAGGGGTGATACAAGGCAGAAAGCGCTGCATGGAGGATAGAGTTGTGTCATTCCTGTGATTCTACTACTTCTGGGTCCGGCCTGATGACTAGAGTGGCTCTGTGGTTCAGCTCAGTACTCAGGAGCCCTGTGTACCTCCTGGAAGGGTTGGAGGCTCAGAGCAAAGCTAGCAGCTCCGTCTTCAAGGTGAAGATTAGAGCCCTGCTCTGCTGTCACTTCAGTTCAGAAGGAACAGCTGATGGATACTTCTCTAAACCCCTTGTTTTCCATCATCTCTTGGCACCAGAGGTGCTTCCTCCCAGTAAGTGTCCAATAAGCACTGGAATACAATATTTTCTGGCTTTCCCTCTCAACACAGGGGGTGACTCTGGGATAAGCTGAGGAGGCAGAGGCACTGCGGCTGAAGTACTAGACAGATGTAAAGAAGGCTCAAACATCACTCACCCGTGGGAAGAGCCTTGGGTGCCCCTTGCAGGACAGCTGTCCACTGCATTCTTCTTTCCTGTCCCTGGCTCTCTCTGCTCTTGAGACCCTGGCTTTGTGGGTGACCCAAAGAGACTGGCATCTGGATGATGAAGTGTGCACTCTTTGTAACAGCAAATCTTACTTCTCCAAGGAACAAATAACTGTGTCTGCTCAGGTTGTTTTCCTCAGAGTACAAAGTCAGTCTGACTTGTTTCTAAACATTTTCTGTTCATTGTGGCTAGATACACTTCTTTATAAAAGCTGCAGAGTTTACTGCTCCTTTACCCAGGCTACTCTCTAAAGTAAGCATGCATGACTCAGAGTTGGAACTGTTCCAGATGTAGCAATAAAAAATGTCCCCTGTGATCTTGGTTGGGTTAATAAACAAACCCATCTCAGAAAGGAGAAAAGATTCAGTATCTTTCCTGCAAAGACGTGGAAGACAACAAAGTTGAGACCCACACTATGATTTTTTCAACTTTAAGGTAGAAGTTTTCCTTAGTCATTGAAGTAGGAGTAGACAACACACTGACTTGGTCAAATAAGTACCTAAATCTTATGACAATACAGAGAGAAAAAGAAAAAAAGTATAAAATTACTTAGCCTGGTTCCATGATTTAACATCTATGGCACTTGAAAACATAGAATTAATTACTAGCCACAAACTGTGAAATTATTATTACTGGTTAGCCCTGTGAAATTATTCACTAAAATACTGGTTTCTATCTTCACAGAAATTCCACAGCTATATTCAAGGTGACTACCTTGTGGCCTGGTTCTTCTATTCATCCTCAGCTGGCTATGAATCTATCCTCAACCAAAAGCCAAGACCTCCATACCCTCAGCTCTTCCTTACAGACCCATGTGCACAATTAGGCAAACATCCACTCTCCCAGTAAAGTACAAAGAACTATGAGGCCCATTTCCCATGGAGTGTACACTGTGTGAGCAAGGATTTCACTGTTTGTGCTCTCACCCCTGAGGCGCCTGTCACTAAGGCAGGCAATACAAACCCATTCATTGGTCTAGGTTTCCAATCTAAGACCCCAAAATGTAGGCCCCCAAGGCAAAGACTTGGGGATCTTTTCTGTTGTCCTCTTCACTGTCTGGCCCTGACAATAAAGACTCCTCCCGCATGTGTGACATCGTCTGGCCATCTGCCTGTTCCTGCCCTTCATTCTCAGGGGTGACAGCCCCTGGGCTTACCCTTCTGATAGAATGGACTGTCAGGAAGATAGGGATGGAAAGGGATCAGCTTAGGCCAGACGTCTCAAGTGAAAAAAGAAGGACCGAAACAACTTAGAGGGAGAAGTAAGCATATTTGGAATTATAAGTCGGTTTGGACAAAAAAACAAACTAAAACCAGGCTATTATTTGCAGTAAATAGCCAGCCTGCCAAACTCCCAGACACCTCTACAAATTATCCCAGTCTTCCTCCTGCCTCAGTTTTGTGGTGAAAGACACACTTGCTATCTTTTCCTCTTCAGAACGCGGTGAACAGACGTGGTTCACCAAGGGAGATCCCCAGGGGTTCCTGCGTCACTAGAGCTGCTCAGAGCTCCAGCACATCTCTCTATGGCTTCTCTGTATCCAGCTTTTCCAGTTCTTCCTGACAGCCCTCACCTCTTCCTCCCCAAAGTCTTTCAGCTTTCAAGCCTCTTCAGAGTCAGAATAATGAGTTTTTGGACCTCCTGCCTCCTTC
>PVIR01000642.1:0-161457 GCA_004026965.1 Petromus typicus | reverse complement strand
TGTGGTACTGGTTGCTGCTGGGCGTGAGTCTCCACACCCAGTATGGTATGTGGTTACCGGGGAATCGAACCCGGGCCCTTGCGCTTGCAAGACAGGCGCCGGAACCACTGAGCTAACTCCCCGGCCCTATGTACTTATTTTTTACCTTCAATAAATGTACAGCTTTGTTGCCTTTTGTGCCTGTGCGGCTTCTCTAATTTGAGATATAATTACCACTTTAGCAAAACAACTCCAGTTATGTTGCCAGATGAGTTACAGTAAGGAGAGTCTAGCTTGTCCTTACTATAGCCAACAGCACCACTGATATGTTGTAACCAGGGGTAAAAAGCAGCATGAAGGACCAGCTCATCCTCAGAGTTCAGTTCCATTTAGCGCTCCTCTTACCTTGTGTTTCTGTATCCTCTTATATTGACCTTCCAGAAAACGGGGCTGTTTCTGTTCTCTAGACCAGTCCCTCCCAGAAGTCCACATGTGATCATTTTGCATATGTATAGTCAGAGGAGGGAGGGGTTATTTTCCTCCTCCCCCAGTATTCAAGGACACCTGAGTATTCCTATTGTATCTTGCTAGTCAAACACTTCCTCTCCCAAGTTTGCCTGGGACTGCAAGCCTTTCAATACAATAACCTTTACAATCCTATACAGGTAAAAATTCTAAACATTGAATGTGATCATAATGTATATCTAAAATGTACCAATAAACTCAATAAAGATGAAAAATTTTTTAAAAGAATAAAGTTCCCAGAATCCTTCATCCGGTAACAACAGGAGTAATGCCAAAGTGTATAAGCAGTTGATATGCATCCGGCCCAGCTACCAGATTCTGAATTTCTACCAGCATTTGTCTTTTTCCAAAACTTCTTTATTTTCTCTTTGGATTATATAAAATAATCCCTAGGCTCCCAACAAATGCCTTTCTTCTGTGGGCATAGTGACACAGACCTGTGATCCCAGCTGTCAGAGACTAAAGCAGGAGGACCACAAATTGGAGATCAGCCTGAGCAATTTAATAGCTTACACTTTGTCTCAAAATAAAAAAATTTCTTGGGCCGGGGAGTTAGCTCAGTGGTTCTAGCGCCTGTCTTGCAAGCACAAGGGCCCAGGTTGGATCCCCAGTAACCACATACAATACTGGGTGTGGAGACTCAAGCCCAGCAACAACCAGTACCACATACCACAGTGCCAGGCATGGTGGCTCACAGCTGTAATCCCAGCACTCGGGAGGCAGAGGCAGGAGGATTGCTGTGATGTGAGTTGGAGGCTGAGCTCAGGGCCAGCTTGAACCACAAAGCGAGATCCTGTCTCAAAAAAACCTAAAAAAAATAAATAAATAATTTCTTTAAAAAAAAAGAAGGGACTAGGGAGTTAGCCCAGTAAAGGCCCTGGGTTCAACCCCACTACCAAAAAAGAAAGAAAAACTTTTAGCAAGGCAAACCAGAGATTATTCAACCACTCTCTCATGCCCTATGACAATAAATTGTCTTTGGAGTTCTGATAGAGGTTCATAAAGACTATTGTGCCCAGATTTTGACTCCCGCAACGAACACGAGGGAGCCAAGACCGATGTAAGGAACATAAGGGTCTTTATTAAAAGCTCAAGCAGGGACTCTTAACTGTCACTGATGCATCGGATCAGAATTGAGAGCTCTGAGCTCTAGTTTGGCAGAGTTTTTATTGAGGTTACACTAAGGGTGGGGGAATGTTCAGTTTGAGGGTTTACATGATTGGTTGACATCAGGCAAGCACTGGGTGTTTAAACCTGATTGGCCAGACTCATCAGATCAAACCTCTCATGGTTGTTTAAACTATTGTTATAAAGGACATCTTGACCTTGTACTTAGTGATTGGCTTTTGCTAGGGGAATATTACTAATTACACTTGGGGGTGGGTGGTAAAGGTAACTGAGCTCATGATTCGGTCATGTGGCCCCTCCTGGATCTGAGCTCATGGCCTTGAGCTCATGACCCAGTCATGTGGCCTCTCTCAGATTAAGCTCGTGACCTTGAGCTCATGACCCAGTCACTTTATTTTAAGATGGACCATTTATGGTTAACTGGTTAACTGTAATTTGTCCACCTCCTTGAATCTTATTGGAAGCCCCTACTTTGAGCCCACCTTACCTGTGATTTGGGCCCATAAATTCCCCCTGGGAAAAAGTGACTCTGGGTTACCTACCTTTCCTGGTTCCCCCTTCTGTCTCTCTTTGGCAGAAGCTTTCTCTCTCAGTAAAATTTTCCTCCTCAAACCTCCATTCATTTCTTGATTTTAGAGAACATGAATTTGTGTTTTAAGTGGGGAGCTAGGCCTTGCTCTGTGTTATTATCAGGGGACACAATTCAAACCATAATAACCTCTAGACTGGGAAATACTCAAACTCCCATCAGAAGTGGAGTGTATAGTCACACAGTGTTATAAGACATAGTAATCAGACTGAATTTATCCAACATGGATATATTTCAAAACATGACGTTGATGGACATGAGTTCATACTGTAAAATTTCACTTATATAAAATTCAAAATCAGTAAATGTATGTTGTTAGCAGTTAATGGGGCAAGATGTGACTTCTTTCACTTGATCTGAGAAGTGGTTACACAATATGTGTATTCACTTTACAGATAGCTTTCAAGTTGCACTCTTCTGTATTTATGGTTATATATACATATATTATTTTCTTCTTCTTCTTCTTCTTCTTCTTCTTCTTTTTTTTTTTAGACAGGGTCTCACTCTGGTAGTTCAGGCTGGCCCTGAACTCAGCTCAGCCTCCAACTCACATCACATCACAGCAATCCTCCTGCCTCTGCCTCCTTAGTTCTGTGATTACAGGCATGACCCACCATGCCCAGTGCTCTGTGGTATGTGGAACTGATTACTGGTGGGCATGTCACCACACCCAGCACTGTGGTATGTGGTTGTGGTTACCAGGGATCAAACCCAGGATCTTGCTTGCAAAGCAGATGCTGGAACCACTGAGCTAAATCCTGAGCCCTGGCAATATTTCTTCATCCTTAATAATATTTACAAGGAAGATTGTAGTGTCACCAGACAAGATCTGATAAAGTGCCCAGAAAAGAAATGGAGACTTCAGCTCACCTGTATTGATTACAATATTTATTGAGTCCTTATTTATAAGAGTTTTACTGGAGGACCCAGGGATTTAGCTCAGTGGTTCCAGCACCTGCCTTGCAAGTGCCAGGTCCCAAATTCAATCCAATAATCACGTACAACAATGCTGGGTGTGGAGACCACGCCCACCAGCAATCACAGCCACATACCACAATGCTGGGTGTGGTAGCTCACACCTGTAATCCCAGCACTCAGGAGGCAGAGGCAGAAGGATTGCTATGAGTTCAAATTCAAGGCTGAGCTCAGGGCCAGCCTGAACTACAAAATCGAGACCATGTCTCAAAAAAAAAAAAAAAAAAAGGTAAAAAACAGAGAATTATACTAGGATTGAGATAAAGTAGAAGAGCTACTTGAGGGTCAAGTAGAAGAACCATAGAAAGGCTCCACTGCTAAACCTAATGGTTAAATTAAAGGTCTGTCAACAGAGCTCCAAAGCCCAAGCGGAATATCCTTGTCATCTGAGTCCTCTTCCCACCACTACACGCAGACACCAAGGTCACACTGTGGAAAAAACCAGAAACCACTTTAGAAGATCACCATTATCTAGCTATTGTGATCAAACAAGCTCATCCAGATAATATCTGCTGTGTCTGTGATAATTCTACAGAGTTTTGGGGAAATTAGGGAATAAGGTAACTACCAGAATTAATCCCTTTCTAGCTCCACTGGATAGCAAAGAGAAGTATTCTACCAGAACTGTTAGCTCAATTCTGGGTGTAGTGGAGAGACAAGGGAGGCTTTTAAAATACTATATAGAAAAAGAATTTTAGGACATGTTCACAAGAGGAACAGACAGACTTTATTCAGTACAGTGAAAGAAGTACACGCTCTGAGGAAATAGAGTACAGATCCTTCCAAGATAATAACCTTATGATCTGAGGTTGGAAATGTATATGCATCCTTTAGGATGGGTAATCTAAGATTCTTTGCCTAAAAACATTCTGTGAACCCTTTAATCTTTTTCTTTATTTTAAACCTAGGTTTCTGTCCTTTATCTTAGCAATTAAACTACTTATCCTTAGTTTTTGGATTTGTATCATCTTTAAAAGATTTGGATGTGATTGACCAGGAAGAAAATAATGAACCAAGGAAGAAGATATGTGAAGTACAGATAAGGACTGCCTTGGGTAACTTTGATGGTGTCATGAATTTGCAGCCTTCTTGAAAGTACAATTTTTAAAATTCATTTTTATTTATTTGATGTTTTGAGACAGGATCTTATTACATATTTCAAAAGGCCTTTAATTCACTATGTATCCCAAACTAGTCTTGAACTCCTTGCCATCTTTCTGCTTTGGCTTCCCAAATGGTGGGATTACAGGCATGGACCACAAGGCCCTGCAAAATATCATTTAAAAATTATTTTTTTCTGGCCTCTTCTCTACCTACCTTTATTTCCTATTTTATTTGTGTTTTTGTACATGTGTGTGACATACTTCATTTTCCCCATCATCCTCTTCCTCTTTATAGCACCTAGTTTCACATTTGCTCCAAGGAGAGTTTCGATATGTATAGTATATTTTAGTCATGTCCATCTCCTTCTGACTATCTTTTTTTCTTTTATTTTATATCATGCACTTGATGGTATTTGGATAAAAATTATTTAGCTTCTATTCTAATGTTTCTTTTACATGTAAGGATGACATGAAAGTGAAGTAATTTATACGTTAAAGTTAAAAACTTATGACAGAAAAGTTCAAAGATATGCCAAAGTAGAGAAGACAGCATGATGAAACCCCATATTCCAATCACCAGTTAATTTCTACCTTACCTGGGCTTGTTCCAGCTGCTCCCTTGTGCTCACAAATGTCTCTGGCACCACATCTTGCTGTCTCTCATTTGGGTCTGATGCTCTCCTCAGCTTGCACTGTCAGCTTTCCTATCTTTCTGACACTTGCACTGCCGCACTAGTTTGCTCAGCTTCTGTGCCCCGACACAGGCTAGCATCGTGTGGAAGTTAGTGTTGCCCCAACTGCAACCTTCAGCCAAAGGAAGGTTCACATGCTACACTGTCTGTTCTTCATGCCAGTTCTGAGAGGCACTTCGAATTCCTGGATTACAGAGCCCTGCAAAATCAATGTCACATCCTGAAAATGGCTTTCCCTTTCTCTGTTCCTTACCCTTCATAGTCTCTCATTCTTATTTCCTCCAGCCACTACCCCCAAAATTTCCTGCACATAAGTTCCTGTCTCAAGGAATCCTAAACAAAGATTGATGATCCAGATATAGTTTCTGTTTACTGCCAAAGTTTCAGAGAACTCAAGACATTTTTCAAGCTGTCAGCTAACATAACTAACTGCTATAGAGGAGGTAGAAGCAGCATCATTCTGCTTTTCTTCACAAATGGGTAGCATTCTTTTTAGTAATATTGTTGATGGCAAACAATTCTGAGATGTCCTGAATTTAATTACAGAGACTGGGAGGTGGGGGGAGGAAAAGATAAGGGAAGTCAGCTTCAGGGGAAACTAACCTTGATTTAAATCCCATTTCTACCACCACTATCTTACCATATTCATTCGCCATCTTACCATATTCATTTTTATACTTTCTGGACTGTTGGCACCAACCAATCCAACTGCTCTCTAGCCTTGCTTCTGGTAGATTATGCAAATTTATCCTAGTTCCTTGTCCTTTTTCTGGCTAGCATTTAACAACAGTTAATAAATGGGGCTAGTGATTTAGCTTAGTGGTGCTGCTTCCTGCCTTGTAAGCTGAAGATCATGAGTTCAGTGCCCCATACAAAAGAAGAAATAAAAAAGTTAACAAATGTTTTTACTTCAGAGATCTCCTGGTCTCAAGAGTCTTGGATAAGAATGCTTAGGGTGTGGGGGGTTGTTTCTTCCCCATCATCCTCTTCCTCTTTATAGCCCCTAGTTTCATATTTGCTCCAAGGGGAGTTTCGATATGTATAGTATATTTTGGTCATGGGTGGTTAGGGGAATTGGAAAAAAAAGAGAATTAATTTGTGTCATATACTGGTACAAATTCTCAGTGTTAAATGCGATGATGATGTGTATGTATAATGTACCAATAAAAATTTGAATTAAAAAAAAAGAATGCTTAGCTAAAATGAAAGAAAGATGAAAGGGAGGGAAAGGGGAAAATGAATGAGCTGTTTTTTCTGACAGTTTTTACTACAGAATTCAAATGTGCTTCAGGAAGTGAACACAAACAACTTCTTTCACCCAACTTGGATTCCAAACTTAAATTCCAGACCCCGTACCATAGCCATTCAAACCCATGGGTTCCCTTACTATGTGTTAGCAAGTGAAATGCTCATCAGCACCTTAAAACTCGAGAACACACCCAGGCCCACAGGGAAGCCGGTCCTGGAGGTCAGAGGACAGCAGAATCATAGCCTAACATTTTAAATGGGAAACAAATGTGCCCAACTGTCTCAAGCCCTCAGCCTGCTCACCAGGTGTTTTTAGGAGGGCTCCTTGTGGACCCATCCAGCTGTATAAACAAGCTTTCATCCACAAGCTTGACAGGGAAAAGCAAACAGCTGTCTTATTTTCTATTAGGAGAACCTATATATGTTGATTCCAAATTTGAACTTATTAGAATACCAATTAAATGGAGGTGGATTCCCCCTTTTCCCTCTTGCTTTTCAGTTTTTAGCTTCTGTTTTGTCATCAGAATGTTCATGATATTAGCAGATTGTTAATCTATTGGAAGTTACAAATAAATCCATTTGAAATAAGAATGCATTCAAAAGTCTTGAAGAGGTAGAGTGAGAGATCTGGATGCTTGTGTTCTAGAAATAACCACATGTCCTTGGGAACATCCCCCACCTCTGTGTGCCATTTTCCTCTATGTTTAAATTGAAAGATTTAACTTAACAGTTCTAAACAATTTTTCTATTACTAATATTTTAATTTTCCCATTTTATAGATTTTATACATAACCTTTCTTTCCTCCAAAAGAAGGTTTTCTGAGCATGTTCTGTATCCATAGCAATCTGATTGATGCTTAAATAGTACCACTAGAACATCTCTTAAAAAGCCCAAACGTAGAAGGGATGTATCTTCTGACATCTCTGCAGTGTCCTATTCTCTTATTTCCCTGGAAAGAATAGACCTTGGGCCATGGGAAATGATCCCTAACCCTTTTCCTGTGGCTTTCTTGGATCTCCAATACCCAGCAGCACCCAACCCAGGCATGAGCAGGTGACCCAGACCTAGTCCCTGCTCGTAATGCATGCCAGGGCAATTCACCTTGTTCCTTGAACTCAATATATGAGGAGTTTTGGAGAGAAGATATTCTGTCACATGTGGTTTTACTGAATAAAAAGGAAGTATTATCTGTGGATGTTGCCTTTTCTATGACACAAAACCCATCTGAAATCAGGAAAAGCTAGGGCAAATGTGTTAAAAGAGACAGAGAAAAAAGGGTGAAATTTCAAATATCCTTGTTTGAAGCTCCATCCTCCCAGTTATTTAGTTATGTATGATAATCCACTTCCATATCTCCATCTAGTTTAAGGAGCTAGTTTATTGTTTGTTTCACCCAAGTGTCTGTCACATGGTTAAACTCTTTTAAAAACTATACAGAAACAGGGCTGGGGATTTAGCTCAGTGGTTCCAGCACCTATCTTGGAAGCGCAAGGACCCGGGCTTGATCCCCAATAAACACATTCAATAACTGGGCATGGAGACTCACACCCAACAGCAATCAGTACCGCATACCACAGTGCCAGATGTGGTGGCTGACGCCTGTAATCCCAGCACTCAGGAGGCAGGGGCAGGAGGATTGCTGTGATGTGAGTTGGAGGCTGAGCTCAGGGCCAGCCTGAACTACAAAGTGAAACCCTGTCTCAAAAAACCTAAAAAACAAACAAAAAAACAAACAAAAAACTATACAGAAACCAATTCCCAAGTGTTCCAACTTGTCCAAGTGTCTAGGGAGTAACAGAGCTGGGTCTCATTCAGACTCTTAACTTCTAAACTATTACTTTTATCTTCATGTTTTAACCAACTTTGAAAATTTTCAGATACACAAAAAACTTTAAAATTTTAAAAAGAAAATGTTCTGTCTTAGTCCATTTTATGCTTCTATCACAGAGTATCTGAAACTGAGTTATTCATGATGAATAGAAATTTGTTTTATGGTTCTATAGACCAGAATGCCTAAGAACGAGGAATCATATCTAGGTTGCTATGTTTCTGTATGGAAGAAAAGCAGAAGGGTAAATGACTGTGTGTGTATAGGGGTTGGGGAGCTTAATTCACCCTTTCTCAAGAACCCACTCCCTGAATAATAACATTAATCTATTCTTAAGGGTGGAGTCTTAATTACCAGTTACCTCTTAAAGGTCCCACATCTCAACACTGTTCATCAGGAATATATATGTTCAAAATATATACACTTTAGGACATACTTTAGATCATAGAATACCTTACAGCTAACACTTAGATTCTACAATTTATATTTAATTGCACTGGATTTATCACATGTACTTAGCAGTTCCTTTGTATAATCATAAATTTATCTAATTATTTAAAGTAAATTTCAAAGTAGATTCTCTTTCTTTTATACAATACTTCAGCTTTCAAAGGCATATCAATGATGAGCGGAATTTGTCCTGTTATGTCACAGTACAAAATAAGGAGAAGAAAGGAAAGGGAAGAGGGTCTGAATGATAGTGGTGAGCTTCCAGGAGTTCTGAGGAAATAAGTAAAACACAAGTGGATAAGATAATTTTTGTTACCTACTTCAAAACAGGTTAGGTAAAACTCTTGAAGACACTGGCTTAGGGAAAGACTTCATGAACAAAACTTCTATAGAACAGGAATTGGCTGAGGAAATCAACAAATGGGACCTCATTATTTTAAAAAGCTTCTGCACAGCAAAGGAAACCACCAACAGTGCAAACAGGCAACCAACAATGTGGGAAAAAATCTTTACCAGCTGTTCCTCAGATAAAGGGCTACTATCTAGAATATATAAAGAGCTCAAAAGAATCAGCCCACCCAAATTTAATGACCCAGTTCAAAAATGGGCATCTGAAATGAATAGATATTTTTCAGAGGAAGAAGTAAGAGCAGCTAAGAAGCATATGAAGAAATGCTCAACATCATTAGTCATTCGAGAGATGCAGATGAAAACAACACTGAGATTTCATCTCGCTCCACAAAGAATGGCTGCCATTTCGGATTCAGCCAATGGCAAATGCTGGCGAGGCTGCGGAGAAGAAGGAACCCTTCTCCACTGTTGGTGGGACTGTAGACTCGTACAACCCCTGTGGAGATCAGTTTGGAGATTCCTCAAAGAGCTAAGATTGTAGGTCACATTTGACCCAGCCATTGCCCTGCTAGGTATATACACACAAGAATTAAAAGACTCATATCACAGTGACATATGTGCACCCATGTTTATAGCAGCCCAATTTGTGATTGCTACATCTTGGAAACAACCCAAGTGGCCATCAACTGGAGACTGGATAAAAAAGCTGTGGTTCTTCTACAGAATGGAGTACTACTCTGCCATAAAAAATGATAAGTTTGAATCATTTCTACTTAAATGGACATACCTCGAGGATATCCTCATAAGTGAAATAAATAGGGCACAGATAGGTACATATCGCATTTTTTCTCTGGTATGAAAAAATAAAGATGTAAATGAGTCCTAGTATTGTATGTTATATATTGTGAAATAGAAAATGCTCAGTGTAAAATAGGGTGAAGGGGGAAAATGTTGAGATTGTAACAAAAAAGTAAGGAAACAAATTTTATGTATATGGGGGGGTGGTAGGGTGGGTAGGCCTATGGGAAAAAATGAGAATTAAGTTGTGTCTTATACTGGTACAAATGCCCATTATGGAGTGCAATCATGATGTGTATATTTAATGTACCAATAAAGATTTTTTTAAAAAGATAATTTTTGTTAAAGTGTCATAGAGGAGGGGATAGCTGGATTACATCTCATTCCAGAAAAGAATCTGGAGGAAAAGCAAGTACAAAGACCTCGGGAAAGTCTAGTAACAGAAAGAAGCTTGGCAAAGTACCTTCCATTTTCTCTTCATCATGAACTTCATTTTTATCAATATTTTCATTATGACTAGAAAAATGTGTGTAATATTTATTAGGTGGTCATTGCAGTAGCTAAGTGAGTTTAATTTGTGCATCTACAGTAGTTTGTACCTCTCCTGGCCTCGAGGTAACTCGGCAATCCTGCCAGTTGCTGTCTAGGCAAAATTAAACAGCTCTAAGAAGAGTTTTGACACACAGAAGCCATATAGATCTGCAGAAACAAGCTGGTCCTAAATAAGAACATGTTGATCTTTCACAAATTTCTTTAGTCCAAAGAACAGGCTCAGATTACATCCCAAACAATTTTGGCTTCCGTATGCTTCTTTTTTAACATCATAATGGGTAGGCTGTTGGCCAAAAAAATTGTTAGTTTATCTTGTGAAATGGTTTAAATATGTGTTTTAGCATTAAAATGATCCAAAACCAACAGTTTGTATTGCTTTCAAGTGCCTTTTTGACCTACCCACAGTATAAACCATATTAACTTATAACTTTATAAGTGAAATGTCTTAATCTTCTGAGGGACCATTCTCCCCTCACTGGTTCCAAGATCATGAGATATGCCTCTTTGGTTTCTTTTATTTTCAATGATTTTTTTCTTTAATTGTTGAGATATTTGTTCAGAAATGAACTAGAGAGCATATGTTTCAAATTTTATTTTTATAGTTTTTTTAGCCATGCTATGAATAATATCCAAAACATCAATATTAAACGAAATTAATACCATAACTGATCAAGAGAACATTTGGATTTTGTCTGTTCAGCCACATTTTTAAAGTTCATTTCTACAAGTATAACAGAATTGGACAGAAAAACCCAAACTATTCCTAGAAACAAGTAAATGGAAATATTTGAAAGCAGAAATTATATGTAACATATCTATTTAAAGCCTGATTTACCGCTGAGAAAAAAAATATTTCCCGGGAGCAGGACCATATATGTTAAAAACAAATGTATCTCAAATACAGGGGTGTCTCTCATTCAGAATTCTCAAAATATTAAATTTTGCATATACAAATACTGACACATTATCCTTTTACAGCAATATTTCCACAAACAGCTGGAACAAACTATGATGTTAGGGCTCCACTTCAATCTCCTTACAACCCTTTGACCATTTCTAAGTCAGTCAGTTTTCAGTTACTGAAACAAATACCTTACTGTACTTCAAAAGAAGTGTCTTTTGGCTACAATTTTAGAGGCTTTAAGTTTATAATTAGTTGAGCTCAGTACTTTGGGACTGTGACAGCACAATGCAGCATGGTGGGAGCACGAGCTGAATGAGACTCATTTATTTCATAACAAAATATGAGAAACAAGAAAGAAGCCAGAATTCTACAGTTCTCTGAAGGCCACACCCAACTTACTTCCAGGTGGCTCCAGATTTTAAAAGCTGTATCATCTGCCAGTAGCACCACAGGCTATAGACCAAGCCTTGAGCACATGGGACTTTAGAGGACATTTAAGATCCAAACTATAAAAATTTCTGTGACTCACTTGGCTTCTGTGTTTTTATTAATAGCCAGAAGCTGTGACTCTTTAGAGACTATATCTAGGGTTTTTAGAGTCATTTTGCCCACTTTGTTGAGAATTGGAAGTGCTTAGGAGTTCACAGACCTTAAGGACTTTGGCCAACCAACCACTGTGCCCAACCAATGACTGGCACTAACATATGAATGTCCCACTCTTTCCCCATAAGAAGTTTCAAACTTGAGGTTAGATCAGATTCTAGAGTATCCCTTGGGATTAAGCAGAAGCTAGGACTCTCCTGAAATCATTCCCTTGTCTTCTTCCTCTTCCCTTTACTGCCTCCCCTACTCACTTCTCTGTTTCTCCACAGAGTCCTCCCTTAGCATACTATTTGTGTCAAATTCCTATCTCAGAACCTGACTCTGGAGAGGCTCATCTAAGATTCCATATGAAGTTCATCTGCTCTAATCCACTCATTTCACAAATATTTAAACTAATGTGTCAATCAAGGCATATTTGTCAAAGGCTTAATCCATACTGGACACATTTTAGGCTTGGAGAAATGTAGAACCTGAAGAAATGTGGAAATAACAGTTCTCAGACACAGAGCCCACATCCAAGGATGGGTGTTATCAATGACAAGAGATTGCATTCTTCCACACAGTGCAGTGCTCTTTTAGACTTTATTAACCTAAACTCATGAAGCTGGGGAAAAAAACCTAATAAAGATCAATTAGAAGTTATGTAAATCATCCAAACCAACTAAGGCAGGCCAATAGAAAAACATCCATAAATTTTCTTGAGACCAACAACAATCACAGAGGAAACTCTTAACCATTACTATTTGATTAACAATACTACTTTCTTTTCTATCACTTATCTCTAAGATTTGTTAACATAAAACATAATGAGAGATATAAAATTATTTGTAGAAAGTGGTTTTATTTTCCAAAGAGATCATAAACACCCAGGTAGGAAACTACTAGTAAAATAACTTCTATTCCCATTCTGTTTTTGAACTATTCATTCAATGGTTTTTACTATTTCCCATGGACACTGTCATTTGTAATCAAGGTATATTTTTCATGCAAGCACTACTGAATGCAAAAGAGGATATATACAGCCCCTGAATGCTCAGCACTTTGAATTGCTTCATGAAACCTGGATAAAGAAAATTTGTTTTATTCCTAGAATCTATTTATTTAACAAACAAAAACACTGTTGTGCTTCAGATACAAACCATATATAATAAGCAGGATAAAGATCTCCCAAAGATTTCTATGTCCAAATTCCCAGAAATTATGAATACGTTATATTATGTGGCTGTCAGTTGCTCTTTATCACTATCATAACCACCTGAGATAATCAATTTACAAAGAGAAAAGATTTGTTTTGGTGTACAGTTTGGGCATTTCATTCCATGCTTTATGAGCCTCTTCTTTGGGGCCCATGATAGGACAGCATATCATGATGAAACAGGAGATGGAACAAACCACTTACTTTATTGCCGAGGAACAAACTACATAAAGATGGTGCTGGAATCCCATTACCTCTTTGAGAGCATGCCTGCAATGGTGTAAACACCTATCTCCCTAAATGTTCCACTAGCTTTCAATACAGCTACATGCAAAGCAGGACTTGAGCATATGGATCTTTGGCAGAAGACACTTAAGATCCAAACTACAGCAACAATCAAAAGGCTTAAGTTGCAGGTGGAATTGAGATTGCCATTCATATGATCATTTTGTTTTGTGTTGAAACAGCCCCTCATCTCACTACATGCCTCATGCTGGTCTTGTAGTTACAATGCTATACCTCAGCCTCCTGAATAGGTAAGCTATAGATTTACACCACTGCAACTGGCTTCAGATGATCTAAAATACAGCAGAGAGGTTATCCTAAATGATTGACGTGGGTACAGTGGAAATAGAAGCACTCTTATATACAAAAGAGGGAATCAGAAGTATCATTTTCAGAGTAATAAGCTGTAAGTAATGCTCAAAGTGCCATTGCTGGCTCTGAAGATGGAAGCAGCCATGAGTTAAGGAATGAAAGGAGCACATAGCTGCTGGAAAAGGCAAGAAAATAGATTTTCTCATCATGGAAAGAACCACGGATCTACCAACACCGTTATTATAGTTCAGTTTGATCCATCTCATCCTGCAGAATAGCCACTGAGTTAATGATAATCTGTTACAGAAACAACAGAAAACTGATATTACATCTGCTTTCCAGGTCCATTGCTTCACCTGAAGAAACCACAGAATCTTCTCAAGTTTTTCAGGAATAATCCATTTGAGATTCACTTAGTTTTGATGTCGTTACCTGTATTTGAAATGTCTTGCCATTCTTCTTGGCTCTCTCCAGTAATTAAACTCCACTGTAGTCATGTTCCAAGTGTCTTTGTTTTCTTCTCACCATAGTAAAAAGCTACAACCAAACAGTGAATATTTTCAAGCTTACAAGTATTAGTCTCCTTGCAAATTACACTGTGGAGTATCTAACGTTCTTTTTTGCTTCCATTTCCATTTTCATATTGTTTAACTTGAGACTTTGAAGATATGATGTCCCATGGTGATAGCAGGAAAAAATGAAACCCAGATGAGTTTATGACAACTCAGGGAAATTTACCAACACTTCTGGACAAGATACATTAAGATCAAAGACACAGAGTGATGACATCAGTATCACCAAGACCCAAAAGAACTCATATGCATTTATTCATGCACTAACTTATTCATTTATTCATTCATTTGAACATTAGCAAATATTTATTGAGTGCTGACCATGTGCCAGGAACTGTACAACTTGCTAGAGATTCATCCATGACAAAGACATCTGTGCTTATATATACTCGGAAGGTGGGGTGGCAGTAAACTAGATGGCTTGTGTGTGTGTCCCTCCAAAACTTATATTTTGAAACTTAATCCCACTGTGGTGATATTAAGAAGTGGGACCTTTTCAGAAGTGATTAAATCATAAGGGATTAATCGCCCTCTTAAAAGAGGATTAATGTTTTTATGAAAGAGGCTTCAAGAGCTGCCTGGCCTGTTTGCTCTCTTGCTTTCTGGCTTCCATTATATAAGATGCTGCAACAAAGCATTATCTTGGAAGCAAAAAGCTAGCACTCAGTAGACAACCAGACTGCCAACACCTTGATCTCGGACTTCCTAGTTTCCAGAACTACAATAAATAGATTTGTGTCATTTATAAATTTCCCAATTCAAGGTATAATTGTTATACCAACAGGAAAAAACTAAGACCATGAATAATTAATATGTTGAAGATGGTAAGTCAAATTGGAAAAAAAGAGCTCCAAGTAGGGGAGTAGGGGTGCTCCAAATTCAATCAAGTAGACCAGGTAAACCTCACTTTTTAAAGTGACATTTGAGAAAAGACATGAAAGAGTCGGAGGACCAGTCATTTCAAATATTGGAAACCTGCTGTTTAAAGGCCATTAGCGGGCCGGGGATTTAGCTCAGTGGTTCCAGCACCTGTCTTGGAAGCGCAAGGACCTGGGTTCGATCCCCGGTAACTATATACAATACTGGGCGTGGAGACTCAGGCCCCCAGCAGCAACCAGTACCACATACCACAGTGCCGGGCATGGTGGCTCACGCCTGTAATCCCAGCACTCGGGAGGCAGAGGCAGGAGGATTATTGTGATGTGAGTTTGAGGCTGAGCTCAGGGCCAGCCTAAACTACAAAGTGAGACCTTGTCTAAAAATAAATAAATAAAATAAAATAAAGACCATTATTCAAGAGCAAGGCTGAGGGACTTAATGTATAACAAGTTGATGTAGATAGAGCAAGGGACAAAAGGGTAGTGGATGAGGCAGAAAGACAACCAAGCAGCAGGACTTTGATGCTGATAATGAATGAAATAAGAAGCCATTATAAGTGACATAATCTTACTATGTTTTAATAGATTATCCTAGTTTCTGAGAATTGATATAGAAAAATAGAAGAATTGATACAGAAGAGAATAGGGACATGCTTCATAAGGTGGTTTCAGTAACCTAAGTGACAGGGGATGGTGGCTTGGGGCAGGTAGGAAGAAGTGGTCAGATTAAATGTATATTTTGAAGGTAGAGCCACTGTGATTTCCAGCTGGATTGGACATGCACTGTATCATAAAGATAATGTCAAAAAATTACTCAAAGTTCTTCAACATAGCATCGGGAAAGATGGCATTTTAAAATCTACTGTAATCTAGAAGACTATATATGAAAAAATATCTTTTTATGGTAAGGAAAAGTCACAGCAGGTCAAGTTGGACTGTCTTAGTTCTGACACATCTAATGGATATTTGGGTAGAGATATAAGCAGGTGATGGGATATATGAGTCTAGAGTTCAGAGGACATTTATCATTGGAAATGTGTATCTGGGAGTTATAAACATATAGTTTACATTTAAAATCATGAAAAAAGAATAAAATAGTCTAAGGGAATGGGTGAAGATATGGAAGCATTCAAGAATTCATCTCTGTGGCACTTGCTATATAGGGTAAGAAAATAGAAGATTTCACAAAAAAGGTCAGGAAGGAGCCAGGGATAGAAGGAAAATCAGTACAGTGCAGACTCCTGAAACTCCCATGAGGAATTGTCCTCAGGAAGACAGTGATGGAGTAAGATACAAACTGAGAACTGTACCTGGGATTTAGCAGCATAAGTGTCATTGCTTACCCTTGACCGGAGCTGTTTCTTACAGTTCTACTGACAAAATCTAATTTGAATAAATGTAAAGGACATGGGAGGAAAACGTAGACAATTGAAGAATATTGTTCATCCAAACAAAAGCGAAGGAAAGAACAAAGCTATAGCAAGAGAAGTGAAGTCAAGACATTGTCTATGTTGCTGTAGGAAAAATGAGCCAGGTATGGTGGCACACACTTGTAATCTCAGCACTTGGGAAACTAAGGCAGGAGGATTGCTTGAATAACATAGTTCTCTTGAACTACAAAGTGAAACCTGTCTTGGAAAAGAAAAGAAAAATAATAGCATAAATAAATGTGCTGATGGGATGATCAAATGAGAAGGGAGAAGCTAAAGATGTAATAGAAGAGGGGAAAAATTCTGGAGCTGTGTTCTTAACTAGGAAAAGGAAATGATACAGGTCAGTGGTTACCAACTTTGAATGTAAGTCAAAATCCCTTAGAAAGTCCCTAAAAGGCTGTAAAAATAGTGAACCTTCACCTCCAGTGCTCGGATTCACTTGGTGTTGGATAGAACCTGAGAATTTGTACTTCTAATAAATTCTCAGGTGTTGTTGAAGCTGCTTGTTGGGGGACCATACTTTGGGCCCTACAGATATATAAGAAAGGGGAGTTGCAACAAAGCAATATCTTGGAAGCAAAAAGCTAGCACTCATGCTCATTAGCATTCTACTTCTCAGTACAAGTCCATCTCTCAATAAATAGGAAGAGACCCATTCATTAAAGCACATAGTTACTCATGAAGATTTTTTTGGGGGGGGGAAGGAAGGAAGGAAGGATGGAGTCTAGAGGGCCCACATGGCTAGCATAGTCAGTCTGTGTCTTGAGACATATGGTTCACCGAGAGCTTGGCAATGCTTCCGACAAGGTCACTCAGGAGAAGTCTAAGTTTGCAGACACGCTCAATTCAAATCCCACTAGCTGGGCCATGTTTCTGATGTCTAGCCAAGGAGAAACGCTTGGATCTCATAATCGCTCCCTTTACATGACTGGAACGCCTCAGCGGCCTCTTCTGGCGGAGCTTCTGCAGCATTCTTGGGAATCCCAGGTGCATCACACCCGCGACTGCTCTTTCCGATGTGTGTTCCATAACACTGCAAAAAGAGCCTAACTCAATGTGATGGTGGTGTTTTGCCGGCCAACATTTGGAGTCATGATTAGCTGAGGGCCGAGCCAGAAACCCCAAAGCCTGAGCCTTGTGTGGTGTGTTTTTGCTCTTATTGCAATGTTCTTCTCTTGCCAGAAAGAGTCACTAGCAATCAATCTTTCCATAAAGCCCTCCCCATCCTAGGGAGGTGGGGATAGAAATACATATTTAGAGTGTAGTAACAATAACTACTTCCCTCTGTATAGTTGTTGGGTTTAAAAGTCTTTTAATAATCAACTTATGTCCACTTCATTTATGAAGAAACTGAGGCTCAAAGAGGATAGGCTTGTAATACTAAGCGTGGTGAAATCAGAACTCCAGGTTTTTAGATTATAAATTCTGAATCTTTTCTGCATTCTACATTCATTTTGTCACTGACTGGTCAGAACAGCATGCTCATGCCCCTGTGTTTTGGTATGTGTTGGGAATATTAAGAATGGGTGGCTCTTTGCCACTAACCCATTGCCCTTCTTACAGAATGTATTTTTGTATCTTATTAGTTAGTTTTTGGTTCTATCTCTGCCCTGTAATTTTAAATAGTTTTTGCATTGCTTGAACTGTATTCCTATATGTAGTTTTAGGAAGTAAATAGATGGGAATGGATTGTGTGCCTTTATTTTTAAGTATATTTTATATTTTAGATAAATTTTAGGGATAGACAAAAATTAGAAATTAAAAATTAAACAGAAAGGACCGGGGATTTAGCTCAGTGTTTCTGATGTCTGCCTTACAAGTTCAAGGTCCCAAGTTCAATCCCAGGTAACGACATACCACATTGACAGGCATAGTGGCTCATGCTTGTAATCCCAGCACTTAGGAGGTAGAGGCAGGAGGACTGCCTTCAGTTTGAGGCTAACCTGGGCTACAAAGTGGGCAGGCCAGCCTGAACTACAAAGCAAGATCCTGTCTCAAAAAAAAAAAATTGACCAGAAATTTGTGTTTTATCACAGATTTCCAATCCGTCTCTTTTTGTCCGCACACATCTTTTCATATGGTGTTAGTGTTGTTCAATTAATGAATCAACATTAATACAGTATCATTAACTAAAACCCATAGTATATATTAAAGTTGACTCTTTATGTTATGATTCTATGAATTTTGACAAATATATAAGGTGCACATCCATCATTCTAGTATAATACAAGGTATTTTGTTTCCCTAAAAGACACCTGGACATTCTTCTGACACTTCCTAATTCTTGACAACCACTGATCTTTTAAAATATGTTTATAATTTTTGTATTTTCAGAATTTTATGTCATTTGAATCATATAATGTATAACCTTTTTAGATTGGCTTTCTATTTCTCTTTTTTTGATTATGCTGGAAGATTAACTGATCTACTCCCCAAGACTTTTTTATTTATTATTTTGAAACAAAGTCTCACAAAGTTGCTAAATTGTCCAGGATAGGCTCAAACATGGGATCCTCCTGACTCAGCCTCCCAGAGTGCTGGGATTACAAGTGTTCAGTACTATGCTTAGAGATTTCTTTCTTTTAGGGACACATGTTTTTATTTTCCTCAATGTCTTTTTATGGCTTGATTACTCATTTGCTTTTATTGTTGGATCATATTTCATTATATGATATACTAATTTTGTATCCATTCATCGAAATCCTATTGGTTGCTTCCAAATTTTGGTAATTAGGAATAAAGCTGCTATAAACATTCTTGTGGAAGTTTTTGTATGAACATAAATTTTTATCTAATTTGCATAAAAAGTGTGATTGTGAATCATGTGCAGAGACTATATCTCATTTGGTGAGAAGCTGACAAACTTTCTTCCAGAAATGACTTTTATTTCCATGTATGAGAATTTCTTTGCATTGTATTCTTCTAGACATTTGGTGTTGTCAGTGGTTTTATTTTTTTTCTTTGTTTGTTTATTGAGACAGACTATGTAGTCCAGATTGGCCTTGAATTTACAACAAGCCTGCTGCCTCAGCCCCCTTACTGCTGGGATTACAGACATGTGCCATGATATCTGGCTAATCGTGTTTTAATTTTAGCCATTCTATAGGTGTTTAAAGGTTATACTTTAGATCAAAAATGATCCCCCAAACTCTCATGCCCTCAGAGGCAAAACTCCTGGAGGCACTCTAGCTGAATATGATGGTAGAAGAGGTGAATGACTGGAGACATGAGCTGGAAGCACATATCTCTCTCCCTGGTTCGGCTCTTCTCTCTCTGCTTCCTCCCTGACATTATATGAACTCTTCCTCCACCAGACCTTTCCACCATGCCCTTCCTACCTTTGAGGCAGTTGACTATGGACCGAAAATGTAACTTTGAGACTAAACTGCTCCTTTAATTTATAAATGTCGGGTGTTATGTTTTAGCAATAAGAAAAGTGACTAAAACAGATTTGGACACAGGAAAAGTGGGATCATTTCTGTGATTACCTGACCATGTAGTATATAAGTTTTCTCTTCTGGCTTACAGAAGTTTGGAAATGTTTGGAGAATGCTGTAAGATGTGATCAAGGATATATCCTAGTTGGAGCTTAGGAGAACAGAATGTTGTTAGAAATGTAAATGATAAATCCTGGGCCCATAAGCTTTCATTTGTGAACACAAACTTCATGGCCAGGTGGACTTGAAGCCATCTATCTGATGCTCTGAATGAAAATTTGTCTGCATTTAGCAGGTCAGTAAATGAAGCTGTCAGAGTGAAGCCAAAAGTGCAGTAGAGTCCACTGGTAGTTGGAATATTCAACAACAAGGTATGTCTGCTGTGGAAAATCACAGGCAGTGAGCAATTCACCCCAAAAGAGAGATCATGAGGGCCGTAAGAAGAAATGCTGTAAGAACAAAGCCAGCCACGATCTTCAGGGTTCACCTCTTCCTACAACTTGCCCCAGATGCTAGATAGAAACCAGAAGTTCCTGTCTATTTTACTCAAGGTGTTGGAAGATCACTAGAAGACCCCATGCCAAACAACATCAGTATGTAAGTCCTGTTGTAAGGAATGAATAATTAGAAAAATAATCCAATCAATCCCAGATGATCCAGGATATAAAATAAATATTGTGGAGGTTGGTAGTGGCAGTGAAGAATTGAGTACAGTAAACCAAGTGACCAGAGACCCCTCATGTATCCTTATTTTGATCAAGAAGTTGATCTGTGGAGCTTTGATTTAAGCAAGGGGAGGGGCTGAGATGGAAATCTGCATTGTCCCACAAAGGAATGATCAAATAGTTATTTTTCTTGGTTCCACCAAACTTTAAATGGAACACACAATTGGAATCAGAAGGTATAGAAAGCCAAAAGGGAAGGAAGACTTTTATTCCTTTTTTTCTTGTCCTTTTATTCTGGATGTGACTCTCTAGGATTATACAGAATGAAACTCTACTATTAATTTTGCGAAGAACTTGGGAACAAAGAAGGTTATGGTTATACACCTGAGAAGTAAAGGAATAAAAGAAGAGAAAAATATGATATGTATATATAATGTACTCATTTTGCAATTTTTTTAAAAAGTAAGAGAAAATAAGGCAAAAGAGACCAAAAAGCATAGAATATGAAAGGTTAGGGAATTTACTGTCGAGTAAGTAAATAGAGATGATTCTATTTAACATAGAGTGACCTATTCCTGAGATAGAAATACAAGACATCACGCACAGAACTTTTACCCATCTTCTTCTGAATGCCCTGAGAGTGACATATTTTCAGCCCTAGCTGATGCCTCACTCTGGGACAAGAAGTCCTCCAAACAAGTTTCCAAAGTAAGATTTTTCATTGAGCTCACTTCCACAATTCGGTCCTTGCCTCCTTTTCCAGTTGCAGAATAAGAATCACAATTGTAATTAATAATTCTGAAAAATAAAACAAAATGGTTCTTTGTACTTGGAGAGTGAAATACACTGTGAAGTGCTTTTCTGATAACATTTCAGAGTAATCTTCATGTTAACTCAGCAGGATAATAATTAGATTTCCCCTAAAAGAGACGAGAACATATCTCCCACATTGCACAAAAACAAGATCAATTGATTTCAGGGCCAGTAGCTACTACAAATGTTCTTCCGTTTAAAGAGAATTTGTTCTGACCTCACTTCTAAGGGACTCAGCACATGTGTCTTGGACTTACTTTTCCATTTGATAATTAAAAATTCCTTGTTAGCAATATTTGTCATTATTATTATTGGTGAGTGAATCATCCTTTTTTTTCCACCAGATCTATTTGCCAGGCTCAGTCATTCTAAATGTTGGCTTCCAGTTCACTTGAGGATGCCAAGACAGCCTTTCAGATGAGTCTGTTCTACATTCTCTGTCAAATCCCTTTGCTATCCTGTCTGACACTGAGTCTTATTTGAAATATTGTCTGCTTTAAAATTTTTCTGGATTGACATCTCTCTTACTCTCAAACCCAAAACTTTTTTTTTTTTTTTGCATTCTTCAAAGAACAGGTCAGATACACTTAATAAGCCATCGTGAAAGGAATACATTGGCCTTTAGTTTGGTGTCTTCCAGGACAGAACTGTGAATTCCAAATCTTGCAAATGAATGCATTGCCAGGAAAGTTTGGAAACCCACACCCTTTTTTTCATGAAATGTGATGATAGGGGAATTTTAATCAATGTACTAACAAAGGACCACTTCAAACTTGTATTACATTTAAAATTTAAATACATTTCTAGCTTCACTTTTTGAAATTAATTCCAACTTTTAAAACATTACAAAATTGGTATATAAATGTTTTACATCCTTTACTCAGCTTTCCCAAAGATTAGTAACTTATATAATTGGGATCAATTATCAAAATTAGGAAATTAACTTTGATCTAACATTCCTAACTATTTCACAGACATTTTTCAAATGTTGTAATCATCCCACTCATCTCCTTTTTCTAGCCGAAGATCACACCAGGTGTGATGGTACATACCTGTAATCCAGAACTCAAAAGACTGAGGCAGGAAGACTGTCATGAGTTTGAAGCCAGGCTGTATTGCATGAATTTAGCACCAACTTAATAGCAAAAACTTATCTAAAAAAAAAAAAAAAGTCAACATGCCTGGGGATTTAGCTCAATGGTTCTGGTGGCTACCTGGTAAGCACAAGGTCCTGAGTTCAATCCCTGCTACCACATATCACAATACTGGGCATGGTGACTCACATCCATCAGCAATCAGTACCACACACCACAATGCTGGATGTGGTGGCTCACGCCTGTATTCCCAGCAGTCAGGAGGCAGAGGCAGAAAGATTGCTGTGAGTTCAAGGTTGGCCTCGGCTACATAATGAGTTCAGGGCCAGCCTGAACTACAAAGTGAGACCTTGTCTCAAGAAAAACTAAAAACACTTTTTAAAAAATCACATCATATTCAGTTGCTGTGTCCCTTTGTCTTTTTAACATTTGGTAGTTATTGGGCCGGGGAGTTAGCTCAGTGGTTCCGGCGCCTGTCTTGCAAGCGCAAGGACCAGGGTTCGATCCCTGGTGACCACATACCATACTGGGCGTGGAGACTCACGTCCAGCAGCAATCAGTACTACATACCACAGTGCAGGGCGTGGTGGCTCACACCTGTAATCCCAGCACTCGGGAGGCAGAGGCAGGAGGATTGCTGTGATGTGAGTTGGAGGCTGAGCTCAGGGCCAGCCTGAACCACAAAGCGAGACCCTGTCTCAAAAAAAAAAAAAAAAAAAAAAAAAAACTTTTGGTAGTTATTTAATCCTTCATCTTTCATGACTTTGAGATTTCTAAATAGTTAATTTTGGGGGGCTAGTTATTTGCTAGAAATCATTCCAACTTGGGAAATCTATTCTTGAAGAGTGGTCTCTCACTTTTACACTCCTATAACCCGAATTCTGAACCAAATGTGAGGTTCTGTGCTCGGGAGAGACACGATGAAATCATGCCAAATAACTTCTTCCATGGTTTAGTAACACCCTGGAAAATGAGGCTTCTTGTTGTTTAGAGTTAAGATGTCCCTCAGAGTTTTATGTTTGGTTTTTTTTTTTTTTTTTTTTTTTTTTTTTTTTTTTTTTTTTTTTTTTTTTTTTTTTTTTTTTTTTTGAGACAGAGTCTTGCTTTGTAGTTCAGGCTGGCCTTGAGCTCAGCCTCAAACTCATATGACAGCAATCCTCCTGCCTCTGCCTCCCGAGTGCTGGGAATACAGACCTGAGCCACCACGCCCGGCACTGTGGTATGTGGTACTGGTTGCTACTGGGTGTGAGTCTCTACGCCCAGTATGATGTGTGGTTACAGGGGATTGAACCCAGGTCCTCATGCTTACAAGACACGCGCCGGATCCACTCAGCTAAATCCCCAGCCCCAGAGAGTTTTATGTGTTTAAAGAGGGGCTTTCAAAATGAGATTGGATACTGAAGGCTCTAATGTTGTCAGTCGATTAATCCAGGGTAGTGCCTTGATGGGAGGTGACAGGAATTTGAGAGGTGGGTCTTGCCATTGCTAAAGGACATCCTTCATGGGATACTTCCTTGGGGACCGTATCCGGTTCGTGGATCCTCCTGTGCTTGCTCCTGCTCTCCCTGCTTCCTTCTTGGCCGCCACAGGTGAACAGCTTTCCTCCTCCATTCACTTCCACCATGATATCGCAGCCTCCCCCAGGCCTTTAAGCTATGGAACCCGCCAACTGTGAGCTGAGACTTTGGAAACCATGGGATAAAATGAAACTTTCTTCTTTTAAGTTGGCTTTCTCAGGTATTTGGCCACAGCTGTAAAAGTCTTATTAGCACAAGACTTTATGCAGTTAATCTTATAAAAAATTATTTGATGAATTGAGTCTGAAATTTGTTCACCTTTTTCAACATGTGCAATCAATGACAAAAAACTCCCCCAACACAAAGAAAACATAATTTAAATAGCTTAAATAATGGAGCAGATTGATTGGCACATGTAACTGAGAATTTTTAGGTAGATTGAACTTCAGGCCAGGGCTTAGCCAAGTTCCCTCAAGGCAACCGTATCCACAGTGGCAGCATAAAAAATATGTGTGCATACAGGAGCAAGAGAGCGTGTGTTCAGGTATTCTAGTGAATGTTCAATCACTGCTAAGATGGATTCTGCAGAATGTCAGGAAGAACCCAGCATGGAAGAAATTCTGCTTGAGAACTGAAAATAGCTGTTACTCTTGCTTCAGTTCACCATTGTCTGTGGTGGCTACTTAGATCTATGTACCCACAAGCACGTACTGTGTACCACTGGTGATATGACACAATCACAGGCACCACTGGAAAGACAGATCCTAAGTCAGAAGAGTTCAAGGAAGGTCACCTCTCTCAAGCATACCTGTGCCTCACCTCATGACCCTCTTGGCCCAGTTTTACACCAGTCATGTGCAAGTACCTCACGTCAGCCACACCATACTTTGCTTTCTGTCAGAGAGCATGTTTGTCTCTGCAAGGTGGGAGGCCTACAGGAACCTGCCCAGTGCTCCTGATGCATGAATAGCACTGGATGTGTGCAGGAAGTAACACCAGTGGGACAGGGGGATGAATGCAGTGCATAAAAATACTTCCTTCCATTTCTCAGAAAGTCCTAAACTGGGCCTGGTGATGGGTGCCTACAATCCAGGTACCTGAGAGGTGAAAGCAAGAAGATCAAAAGTTGAGACCTACTGTGGTAATTTAGTGAGACATCTCAAATTTCACAAAGAACAGGTGTTGGAGCTCTGGGAATGTAGCTCAGTGAGCAGGCCCTGTGTTTAACCCCTAATATGGTGCAAATACAAATAAATGAATAAAAATTTTTTAAAAAAGATCTGAAATGAGTCCTGTTCAACTCCTCCATGCCCCGTCCCTGAAGAGCACCTATTCCCACTGTGGTCGCCAACTCAACAGTTCACTCCTGGAATGACCTTCCTTCTTCTCTTTTTCTGTCTTTTCTTCCTGCTTGTTCAGACCATTTTAAAATAAAAACAAAAGAGCAACTTGAACACAACTCCTTGCCTCAGATTCTGCTGCTTGAAGCATCCTAGATTAAGATTTTTCCTGCAATAATTAATTTTTCTAGCACAGACTTCTCTCAGTTTTTTTTTTATTGGACAGCATAATATTCTACCACTGTTTGCAGTATATAGTATTGTCTACATTTATTGACAGGAACATCTTTTTTTCAAAAACATCTGTATAACTAGTCTTCTCTAGACATGGTCAAATTTGGCCTAGACCTAACATTCTGAGTGATGTACTGTAATATTGGGCCACCATGCATGACTCCCAGTGGACAGCTTCTGAACCACTCTATTCCCTTGTATTGTTCCATTTTCCATCCCTGCACTGAATATGAACTGGCATGGATTTGTGTCATCAAATACAATGAGAAAAATAATATACAGGCCCAAAATGTAAGATGAGTGGCCATTTCCACTTTTTTTTTTTTTTTTTGAGACAGAATCTCGCTTTGCAGTTCAGACTGGCCCTGAGCTCATCCTCCAACTCACATCACAGCAAACCTCCTGCCTCTGCCCCCCGAGTGCTGGGATTACATGCGTGAGCCACTATGCTGGCACTGTGGTATGTGGTACTGGTTGCTGCTGGGGTTAGTCTCCACGCCTAGTATTGTATGTGGTTACCGGGGATCGAACCCAGGCCCTTGAGCTTGCAAGACAGGTGCGGGAACCACTGAGCTATATCCCTGGCCCTCCACTTTATTCTTGGAGCCTTACCTTTGAGAGTCTGGGGCATCATTTAAGAAATGTAATTTCCTCATTGGAGGAGCAGAGTGGAGAGTTTATGGAAGGAGAAAGAGTTTGGGAGGGCAAATGAAGAGGGAGAGACACATACCTGCTCAGCATCTTGGGTTAATTGCTAGATGACTTCAGCCACTGCCACAGTTTGTTTATTCAAGGTGATTTCATAGGAACTGCCCAGCTGAGGACAGAAAACACGTGGAGATTTGAGGATAGTAAATGTTTGCCATTCAGAGTGTCTAGTCGTGGAGCAAGTTGCTCTATACTTTAACAGATAACAGAAAGTGGAGGGAACAGAGCTTAGAACTGTTTCCCTAACATAGGGCATTAGATACAAACATTTCAGCATTGATTTTTTGCTTGGATGATTTCTCATTTGTCTTAATCTCATTAACCTATTTTGTGTGGCTTTTTTTCCTATTAAAATTTTCCTGTAAAAGTATGAGTCTTCACTAGGCATTGTGTATGTGCCTATAAGACTAACTTCTTGGAAGGTTGAGAAAACAAGTTTGAGGCCAGGCTTGGCAGCATAGCAAGAGCCTGTTTAAACAAAACAAAACAAAACAAAACAAAAAAACTATAATAAAAAAGCATGAATCTCTCTATTAGCTACTGTCTTAGTATCTTTGGGTGAAACATAACATGTGACACGCCCAGTGTAAAGGAGAAAAGATTTATTTTGACTCCTCAGTTTCATCCATAATTGGCCAGCTCCAAGGCAGAATAGCACAGTAGAGGTTACATCACAGAGGTCAGGAAGCAGAGTTTGAAGGAAAGAGATTTCTTCCCCATCACATCCCCATTGACCTGTCTTCTCCAATCAGACTTCACCTCTTAATAGCAAGTTAGTGACAGCACCTTTTAGTTCAATCACCTTTCAAAATGCTGCCTGTGAGGGTTTGAGGCACTGAGAGAATGTGTAGCTGTAAAACTGTAAGAGCTGGGCTGGGGACTTAGTTCAGTGGTTCCGGCATCTGCCTGGAAAGCACAAGGTCCAGAGATCGCTCCTGGGTAACCACATACCACAGTGCCCGGCGTGGTGGCTCACACCTGTCCTCCCAGCACTTGGAAGACAGAAGCAGGAGGATTGCTGTGAGTTCAAAGCTAGCCTGGGCTACACAGTTCAGGGCCAGCCTGAACTACAAAGTGAGACTATGTCTCAAAAAACAAAACAAAACAAGAAAACACTCTAAGAGCTATTATCTAAGAGAGACAAACCTGTTTTGAATTCCAGACCTTTACAATGTTTTTCTTCATACTGTCTGTCTCTCAGAATTCCTTCTAAACTTTTGGTTTTCTGAGGAATCAATTTATTACCAGATCATGTACTAGGTTCATTTTGGCTCAACAGGAGAATTTGGGACACAGGGCCATCAGAGATTCCCTTTCCTCAGCCACTAAGACTGGGCTGAGGGGAGTGTAACAATACAAGGTGGCCAATTACATTAGATTTCTGCTTCCATGATAAAAAAAAAAATGCTCTTCTATTAAAATTGGGATGCATGCATTTAGGGAAAAAAAATGATATATTGAATCAACACAGCCTACACTATGGGCTCCAGGCTGTACTTCTCTTTTAAGGCCTGCTTGGTACCTCCATTTATATGTTAACAGATATCATGACTTAGCATATCCAAAAGCAGCTCTTGATATCCACACATCCCAAGATGCTCATCTAGTGGACTTTACTATCTCATTAAAAACTCCACGATTAACCCAGGCTTTCAATCAAAAACTGTGGTGTTATCTTTGATTTTTCTTCTTCCATATTGTTTCTCCTCTACCCTCAATGAATATTCAAAATCCAGTTACTGCTTATTAGTATCACTGTCTTATTTCAATCTGCCATTATCTTTTGGTAGGATTGTCATGATAGTATATATCGTATTACTCATCTGTTTTCTTATCATCTTTTCTCCTCTAGTATGTAAGTGCTATGAATATCTCTATGGATATGAGTGTAAATTTCATGTATATGCATTGAACATAGTTATGTGTTTAGTCGCTACTCAAAATAAAATGTATTGTTCTCTATATTCCTCATGGTTATAATAGTGAGTAACGCATAGCAGTAAAGACACTTATTCTGATTTAAGAAATGATGTGCTGCGTAGTTTTAGAATCATGCTAAAGCCAATTAAGATTTTTTTGTTGGTGATGGTTTTTTTTTTTTTTTTTTTTTTTGAGACAGGGTCTCGCTTTGTAGTTCAGACTAGCCCTGAGTTCAGCTTCAAACTCACAGAAATCTTCCTGCCTCTGCTTTCCGAGTGCTGGGGTTACAGACGTGAGCCACTTTGTCTGGCACTGTGGTATGTGGTACTGATTACTGGTGGACATGAGTCTCCACACCCATTATTGTTGTATGTGGTTATCAGGGATCAAACTCGGGCCCTTGTGCTTGGAAGACAGGTGCTAGAACCACTGAGCTAAATCCCTGGTCCCAATTCAGATATTTTAAAAAACATACAGCAAGTGGTCAATAAATACTTATCTACAAAAGTAAATATAGCAGATAGTAGCAGATCATGGAGAAAGATAGGGTATTAAGGGTATTAATGTGATAGTTTAAGCTCTTTGATCTAACAGAACCTAAAGATCCACTCTTGTGCTTTGCAATTTTGTGAGACAATAAGGTGTCCTTTTTGAATGGACAAGTTTTGAACTGGATTTCTAGGAAGAATTTTAAACTAGGAAAATCCTGATATAGTAATAACTAAGCCCCAAGCTGCACAATGGTGTAGCCATTCCTAGCTGCCCAGCCTTCCTCAGCGGGCTTGGTAACGTTTATGAGGCTCAGATGAGCTACCATGTCTGAAACACACTGCTGACTTCAGTGTGATTCTGTAAATGTGTAGGTTGTTGTACAACTGTGAAAAGAGTAGACTTTTGATAGTAAAAAGAAAGTTAGATTACAAAATTATGTTACTTATAGGAAGGTCATTCTGATTATCCAAATTTTCACATAGGACCAAGACAAAACCCAGTTCCACTATAATTATAGAAGAATGATAGAGAACTAAGGATAAAACTGCTTTATCGGTTTTTAAAAAGGAGAGAGCTATAGGGTAAGAAGTGTGTGTGGGGGGGCTGTCTATAAAGAAAACCAAGCCCCTTATTTTCATAGAAGAGGCCAAGAAAATGTCAGTTTCTTCTTCAGGGTTTCAGAGCTACTTTTAGTGGCAGAGCTGGGGCCAGAAACCCAAGACCCTTGGCTTTCAATCTCAGTCTTTCCAGCACCACAAAACAATTTCACTTTTCTGATGTTTTTCACTTTGTTTTTCCTTCCTTTAAATTTTTGGAGATAAATTGTAGGTTTGGAGAACAAATTTTAAGTCTCCTCTGTTTCAGTATTTGATCTATGAAACAATTTGTAGACAGGGAAAGGAGAAAGAGAAGAACACTCATTCCAGTATTCCAGAGTTTTCCTGCCCAGAAAAATCTCAGTAGTTCAAGCTATTGGCCGCCATCTGTGCTTCAAAGTCTTGAAACACTGTCTTCCAAAATCGTTTCACTCTGAGGTCTTTAAAATACATTAGTTTTGTATTAATTCCCAAAGGTCTTTTCATAAACAGTGAAGTAGAAGAAGAAAATAAATTTTCAAAGTGAAAGTAACTGTGTGGCATGTGAGGAGTACATTCATGGGGGTCAAGGTGAGAAGCTGTGTGAAAGAGAGGAGAGGCTAGGGCTGTATTTCAAGATCTGGGGTTCACTCTTCATGTTTCCAAGGCAAGAACTAGATCTTGGTTAAACTCTAATGGAGTGAAGAAAGCTACTCTTTCTTCTTTGACCTCTCTCCAACCATCATGCTCTTGCTCTGTTTTCCCACTTTTGACCCTCAAACTCTTCACGTCTTTCAAAATGGCAGAGAAATAACTGAGCAGCAGTTGTGTGCATGTCTGAAGTTCCAGAAGATAAACTAAAGAGCCACTCATGACCTTGGGATTGGCTCAACACCAGGAAGCTCTCTCATCCAAAATCACTCCTGATATGGATTAGGGGTGATTTTTATTCCACCTAATGTCTGTATGGGAAGCCTGGTCCCCTTTGAGAGGAAGAGTATGGTAGAAATTGGCTAGATCATTGTCAATGCTTCCTGTGAAAGATATCAAGTTCTCATGAGATCCTGATTTAGTTTCTAAGAGACTGAAAAATAAGCCTGATCTCCCTGTGCTCTGACTTCCTATCTCATGCAATTTCTCCCCCTCTGCTTGCTTCTCTGCCTCAGTTTCTACCATTCTTCACAGAATCACGGGTCATCAAGGGTGCAATTGTAAGTTCAAAGGGAAACTTTTCTCATCACTCTAAGGGTTTACTGGAATGAACGGAAGACAAACAAACTACTAAAAGAAAAAGGCATAAATGTATTTAGTGTGCATGGGGGGAAATTGCAAGAGTGTAATTACTCAACAACCCAGTGAGGTTTAGATGTCTGCATATTGTTCTTCACAGAGCAAAGGAAGGTGAGGGAATGTAAGTAAATTTATGGAGCCTACACAACTTTAGAAAAGATGAATGGCCCCCAAGAGATCTAAATTCCCTTGTAAATGGTTCTATTTAGAATTTGAAGGGACTGAGAGAAAGATGGTTATCATCTGTGTTATGTGCATCAGTATGTTTTTCTTTCATAAATAATAAGATTTCATAGAAGAGAGGGAAGGTAGTTGTGTTCTCTTTGGTTGTCTGGACTTAAAAGATAGATAAGGGAATTCTAGTGAAAGTCCATTGTGCATGATAGAAGAAAGTAAGAGAGGATTAGAAAGTCTTTAGTTCTGGAAGCAGAGAAGGTTAGAGGGATAAAAGAGTTTAGAAAACAAGCACCAAGGGGCCGGGGAGTGAGCTCAGTGGTTCCGGCGCCTGTCTTGCAAGCGCAAGGACCAGGGTTTGATCCCCAGTTAACCACATACAATACTGGGTGTGGAGACTCACACCCAGCAGCAACCAGTACCACATACCACAGTGCCGGGCGTGGTGGCTCACGCCTATAATCCCAGCCTATATTCCCAGCACTCAGGAGGCAGAGGCAGGAGGTTTGCTGTGATGTGAGTTGGAGGCTGACCTCAGGGCCAGCCTGAACTACAAAATGAGACCCTGTCTCCAAAAAAAAAGAAAGAAAAAAAAAAAAAAAAAAAAAAAAAAAAAAAAAAAAAAAAAAAAAAAAAAAAAAAGAAAACAAGCACCAAAATATAATTAGGAATTACTTCATTCATACTATAACATAATATGGTGACTATTATCTGCAATAATGTATAATGTAATATATATAATATATTACATATTATACAATATATATTTATATATAATATATTGTAATATATATAAATATAATATATATAAAATAAATATATTATATATATTATACAATATATATTTTTTCCTAGTTTTTAAAATTAGAACAGTCTAGCTGGCTGTGAAGGTGCCCACTTACAATCTCAGCACTTGAGAGGCTAAAACAGGAGGATTAACATGAGTTCCAGGCCAGTCTGAACTGCATAACAAGACCCTGTTTTTGACTTTGTCAAAAACAAAGCAAAGCAGGACCAAGGATTTAGCTCAGTGGTTCTGGCATCTGCCTTGCAAAGTCGTGAGTTCGACACCCCCCCACCCCAACCATGTATCACAATTCTGGGTGTGGTGACTCACACCCATCAGCAATCAGTATCACATACCACAATGTCAGGTGTTCTTATACTATTCTTAGAACTTTAAGTCTGAAATTAGTTGAAAATTGAAGAAGTAAACCAATTATCAGAACACTGACACTACTATTGCAGTAATATCTATGATTATGACCATAATTTGCAGGATTTTAATTATTAAAAACACATTCTTGTTTTTAAGGGTAGAATACCCAAAATCTTTTAAGAAGTTTTTAAAACTTCATCGCCATTGAGATGAGAGTCACACAACGTGAAATTAACCATTTTATCATGATTTTATGGCACTTAGCACTTTTTCAAATGCTAAGCAACCTCCATTTTTGCCTAAATATTCCGAAAATGTTCCAAAAACATTTTCATTGTCACAAAAGGAAATCTTACTATCCAGTTATTCTGTATCCTTTTTTTTCTCAGCCTTTAGAAATTTGTGTTCTATCTCTGACTTGGTCTATTTTGAATGTTCTATATAAAAGAAATTATTCAATATTTGTTCTTTTGCATCAGGTGTATTTAATTAAGCATAGCTGCTTCAAAGTTCATCCATGTAGCAGTGCTTCTTTTCTTCTTGTGGCCAAATAATGTTTCACAGTATGTTTATCCACTCATCTGGTGATTTTTCCCCCTTTTGGTTATGGTGAATAGTGTTTCTATACACCTAGGTACACATGAATCAGAACACATGATAACCTGATGTCTGTTAGTATCTATTGATGACTTACAATACAAATTGATGCCTGAACATACCCAAATGCAGACTTCTCAGGTACATAAGTGCATTAAGCTAGTTTGGATTGGGTTTCTGTCAACTTGAAAGAATCCTGACTACTATGAAATTTTAAAATATCTTTCAAAATGTGGTCTTCGGGTTCAATGGAAAAAAAAATCTGGTCATTAAGAATACCTTCAGGAAACAAGACCAAGTACAACTTTCTGAAGTTCAAAGCTCTCTGGTCCCCAAGGAAACTTGAAATAAGAATCTGAAACATTTCTGAACTAGAAGAATGACCTCAGCTACGCAAAGAACATTCCTAAACTGTGTCTGCTACCACAACAGGATATCAAAACAGAGTCTTGAACCAGAAGCTTTTTCTGTGTGCCAAAGTTTAAAAAAAAAAATCATAGATTTTCATTTGAAAAATTATAATTTTTAAGAAGCCTGATTCTTTCCTAAGTCAGCAGGTAGTCATTTTTAGCAACTCATCCAAACAGAAGTCTCCAGCTACTCATGCAGCCCTTAATTTTTTTCTTCACTGTTTGCTTCCTGCCATCCATCTTTCATCTCTTGTGGTCATAAGAATTTTAATATTTACTTTTCAAAAGGCTTCTAGGAATTACCTTTGGTTGACTTGATGAAATATTATACCACATACACTTCTGCAAAAGGACATTGCTTGGTCTCATTTCTATTGAAGAAAAATCGAGTAATGAGAGAATATATCTGCTGACAATGTACCTCCTACTTAAAAGAGCAACTCTATTGCCTTCAGCTCATTTTGATTTTGAGATCCCTGACTCATTTGGTTGGTTAACCAGGACACAAATTTTATCTGAGGTTTATCCAGCTTTTTGCTGTGCAATGGATGTGGTGGGTCAGCAGTGGAGTTTGTATCTCCTTCTGCCTTTTCAAATTTTCCCCTTCTTTATTCACCTTCAGGGCTATGATGGATTGAGCCAATGGAATTTCAATTTCAGAACTGTGATGTTGGGGTGACTCTAATGGACCAAAGTGAATTTAGGAACTATCATTCATTTGGGGTACTCATGTTTGTCTGCATGGTCAGTAAATTTGATCTGTTATTTGTTTGTTTCTGAGAGAAGGTGTTGATATGTAGTTGGGGCTGGTCTTGAATTCACTAATAGCCCAAATTGCCCTTGAACTTACAGTGATCTCCTGCTTCAGCTTCTCAAGTGCTGGGATTTCAAGTGGGTACCACTCACCCTGTCCAGTGAGTTTTTCTGAATGGTGAAAGGAGAGGAGAAATGAAAGGAAGGGACTTGGAAGAGAGGAAGGAGCAGGAAAAAGGGGACAGAAAATAATGAGAAAGGGAGGTGTAGGAGAGATGAGAGAAAAGGAGGGCAAAGTGAAAGAAAAGAGAGAGGAAGAACAGTTTTTTTGGCTTGTATGAATGAAAAGATAAGATTCTCATTTTAGCTGATAATTGATTAAGTATATTGAAGATTTACAAGGAGAGTAACTTATTGCATCTCTTCAGTAGACCAAGATCCAGATAGTTGCCACAAGCCCTTAGAGCTACCTGTTTGCTTTCAAAAATCCAGAAGAAAGAAGTTTTAAAATTCCCAATCACTCTCCATGGGCTCTTGCTGATGATCATGTGGCCAAGGAATTGGACAGCAGGATGGATTATGTTGACCAGAATGGCCACATGTTCTATCTCAAGAGTTAGAACTGGACCCCTCCCCAGATCCATCTAGATCCCCAAAGAGAAACCTCTAATTACTGGTAAGGGGTGAATGGTCATCGTGTACCTCATGGATTTGGCCAAACGTCTCCATGTCTTTTTTTTTTTTTTTAGGTTTTTTGAGACAGGGTCTTGCTTTTTGCGGTTCAGGCTGGCCCTGAGCTCAGCCTCAAACTCACATCACAATCCTCCTGCCTCTGCCTCCCGAGTGCTGGGATGACAGGCGTGAGCCACCACGCCCGGCACTGTGGTATGTGGTACTGGTTGCTGCTGGGTGTGGGTCTCCACACCCAGCATTGTTATGTGGTTACCGGGGAATCGAACCCGGGCCCTTGCGCTTGCAAGATAGGCGCCGGAACCACTGAGCTAACTCCCCAGCTCCTCCATGTCTTTATGATTCCTCTTTTTTATTTACATTAATATGAGTTCTGAGGGTATAAGCATCTTACAAACTATAATAATTCTAATGTGCATTTCAAAAAAGATGGTCCTACAGCAGCCACTGCTTTAACTGGTACTTAAAAGGACTATAAAAGGCTGAGGAGAAGAAAACAAATAGCTCTTACTGAATATGTCATTCTATACTATGGCATGTAGCTGGAGGACTTCAAAGATGATTTTCCTAAATGACTTTCAAGTAATACATTATGAAGGGCAATTGAGGGGAGTTTTACTAATTGACAAAGTAGGATTCTACCACATCTGGATAGATAATTACCACCCATGTGGTTTTAAGACAATCAGTGGAAGAAATGGAATATCACAATGTCTGTAAGCACGACCACTTTGATGGTTTGACCTGTGCTGACCAATTACTAAAATGAGTCTTTTCACATAATTTAATATTAATATATATTATACAAAGAATATGACTGGGTTGGGTAAATTGGCCAAGCTTGGCAAAAAAATATGGACCTGGCTTATTTGAATGTTAGGGGGCATTTCATCGTGGTTTAGTAAATGGAGAAGTTCTTAACTTCTAATATTCCTTCTGCTCTGAACTATTTGTGTGATCTAAGGAAAGTTACATAGTTTCTAAGTCTCAGGTTTCCCTACTGCTTAAATGGAAAATGCTTGACCTACTTATTTTTTCGTAGTTATTAAAACTATGTGGCCTAACCAGGTGTGGTGGTGCACATCTGTAATCCCACACTCTGGAAATAGAAGTGGGAGGACTGCGAGTTTGAGCACAACCTGGGCAATTCAAAGAAAGCCTATTTAAAAAACAAAAAACAAAACAAAACAAAACCCCAAGTTGTAGCTCAGTGTTAAGGCTTTGCGTTCAGTGTGGGGGAGGAGGACTGTCCTGTGCTCTTTTAGGCAGCTGCTTGATGATGTCTTATAGGTTATAAAGAGAAGGAAAAGTATTCAGGGGGAAAAATTGTCAGTGCTTCTAAAAATGTAAAGGGAACAGTTTATACTGCTTAATGGACTCGTGAATGTAGAAATAAAACCCACCAGAAAGCATATTCTCCAGAATTCCATGGCAATCCTTATAGAGATGGTATTGTTTCTAGTGATGTGTGTTAATCACTCCCAAGTTAAGATCTTTGACCCAAAAAACTTAAGTACACATTTTCTGAAATAATCTTTGTTCTCCAAGCAAAGTCTGGTGCTAAGTGAAACAATGAAAGAGATTGGAACCCAGCCACACACAGGTAAATGTTTCAAGAAGACAGAAAGTGTAGTACATATAGGGAGACCTACTTATGCTGAGTTTGGATGTTGTGATGGACTTTGAAGTAGATAAGGATTAGGTTGTTCCAGGCAGAACTCAGTTCTGGGATTACAGAATATCTTCTTCTGGTTAAATTTATTCTGTCCTATTTTCTAGTAGCCATATGCCTCTCTTTAGAGTTCAGCAAGATTTGGAATACTAACAACCTGTTTTCTTTGCTGTAAAAGGATTGCTTTCTTCACTTTCTATCATTCCAATGGACATTGCTGATGTAACACCACTGACCCAACACATCTTCTCTTGGAATATACCCAGCAGAAATCCTTGAGTATATCAAGAATATTTAAGGCAGTGCTATTTGTAATCACCTAAATGGAATCTGGTTTTTATCTCTTCGGCTTCACACATCACTAACATTTGCAAACTATAGAAAATTAGGTGGTTATACAGAACAAAAGAAGACTAATGGAAAATTCAGTAAATGTAAAGCTTTATCTGTTCCTAAAATGTTATGCAATTTTCTTGTGAAAATGTAATGCTTTCAGTAATAAACTGACATCCTACATCATGGATAAAATTACTAGCAAAGTGGTAAAAAACTCATACCATTTGATTATCTCAGAAAGCACTGAGTAGGAAGAAACAGAAATCTCCCTAAACTAACTTTAAAGATGGATTTGTGTAAAGATTCCAGGGAAATTCATGGATCTCTGTTACAGGAAATATCTGGATTTACATAGCTCAGCTCTACATATTTCTGTATGTCAGTTCCATCTCTTGTTTCTCTTTGATGCTTGACTGTCTAGTTGCTTGTTAGTCAGTACATCACAAGCCAATCCCACAAGACAGCTTTGGGTTACATCTCTATATGAGGTTGTTATTCAGCATTCTGCCACTGTAACAAAATACCTGAGAGACCAAGATGGAAAGATCTAAAGAACTGAGATTTTCACATGTACTGACTCCCCACAAAGAATTCCATACTGCAAGCATGTACTAATAAAAAATAAAAACTGAACATCAAGTTAAAAAGAATGTATTCATTAACAAAAAAAGAAGGAAAGATGTATACAGAGGTTCCAATGCGTGGTCACTTGACCTTGTCACTTGGGGTGTGATCAGACAAAAATCTTGGTGGGCAGAGAGAGGCTGGCAGAGAGAGAGTTAGGGGTTGGCATCCTAAGGTTCCCTTCAAAGGCAAATACTCAGTGCCCTAACCTCCTCCCTTTTGATCCCCCTCCTAAATATTCCATCATCTCCCCATAGCACCCCTGGCTGTTGATCAAGCCTTTAAAATACAGCCTTCAGGGGACATTGAAGATCTGCCTTTCACAACAATCACCCTCCAGCTTAGCAGATTTATTTTGTTTCTCTATCCCAAGAGATCCTTTGTAGACTTTCAGTAAATATTAATTTATTTGGCTGACACTTAGTAAAAATAATTTTTCAAGGAACACTTGGTGGACACTCAATAAATACTAATTTTCTTTTCCCCTTTCTGAGAATAACACTATCTGAGTAGAAAAGGATCTTTGTTCTATAGCAGTTTAGTGAAACAATATTCTTTTCCGTGCACATATGTAAGGTACAAAAATACTTCCAATTAGGCAAGGCACAGTTCCAGACAACTTGAGAAATTCTCAGGTCAATTTGGCAAATCTGCAAGATTGAGCCAAGTCACCAGTATTTCTTAAATCAACATACATCCTGTGCCCACAAAAAGTTTTTCACTTTCATGTTTATTTTTATTATCATAAGCTAAAAGAAAGAATGATAAAAATCATTCCACCTTCAGTCTTAGAGTATAGGCTTTCCCTCTTATGTTAATTTTGTTATGAATGGAATAGAAGTCTTAGGGAGTGAATTGAAGTGGCATTTATCTAGATTCTAAATAGTACCCTGACTCATGATGAGACACGAGTTGCTATGGAAGCATGAAATACAAGAAGTCAGGACCTTCAGCATAGTTGTAGAGATGACACAGACAAGTGCGACATGGCCACCAACTAGCTTTCAGGGTGACACTTCTGATCCTTGCTGACCAGGATTCCTGGGTAGGATTCCTGGGTAGTTCTGCCCTCACAGTCAGCAATAGGTCTCCAGCCTGACACTGTAGAGAACATCATATAACATAGACACCTAGCAAACACAAACTTATGAAAGGTTATATGGACATCTTTGTCACTTGGAAGAGAGTGGTACTGTTAGTATAGAAAAAGCCTGAAGTTTGATAGGATTTCCTGGTAGAGTTCTTAGGTAAAACATAATGTACATTCTTTAACTTTCTCATAGCAGGTATAGAATAGGATTTGCATCATGGTGCTTTGTTTTAGAGTACCTCTTACTATCTATTTTCTAGGTTTTGCTCCAGAATTATTGCCAAGTAATTTCCCCTAGTATCTGAGGAATATTACATGATATATATCTGCAGTCCACATGTTACTTGGGGGAAGCATAGAAACCAGTTTCTCCACATTTGGCAATTGGATGGAAAAAAATACTGAAACTGAATAGATTTATGGTATGAAATATTTTAAAGGATGTACGGAAGTTTAAAACTTAAATTAAAAATTTTACCTCTACAGTTTTGATTTAAAATCTGAAAATAATTGACAATTAATATATCTATATATATGCATGTGTGCATGTGCACATGTGTGTGTTGTGCGTGTCCTCTGGCCCTTTTTTCTGGAGATCCTGACTAATCAAAGGGAATATGCCATGATATTTGCTATGGTGTTAAAGTAGGAGGATAGAACATGCAATATATTATTATCTTTATCATTTTTTTGAGCTAAAGTCTCACTTTGTAGTTCACACTGGCCCTGAACTCACTATGTAGCCCAGGTCAGCCTCAACTCACAGCAATCCTCCTGCCTTTGCCTCTCAAATGCTGGGATTATAGGTGTGAGCCACCACACCCGGCATTGTGGTATGTGGTATTTGGGATCGAACTGAGGACCTTGCACTTGCCAGTAGGATGCCAAAACCACTGAGCTAAATCCCCAGCAATTGTTATCAGTTTTAAATACTTAGATTATGAAATGCAGGTCTCCACTGGTGATCTTCCTCAGTCTACTGATGAACTGGGCAAGTTCATATTGGATCTTGATAATCAGTTATATCCAGTACTTTGCAACTCTGTCTTCAGTAACATCATGTTTGTGTTTAAAATCAGCATGACTGAGAGATATTAACCAATGGAAGTAAAAAAAAAAAAAAACACTAGAAATTAGTATTTTTTCCCTTGAATATCTGGCTTTAAACATTTGCCTATAATCTCTTAGTTTTCTCAGATGTTAGGAGCAAGTTTCTCTCTTCACCACTGTTCCACCAGAAAGTCCCTGCTTCCTGGTACCACTTCAGAAAAGAGAAGACTTATGCTCCCTAAAAGATATTTATTATTTTTCTCCTGCTGCTGCCTCCACACTTTGTGGCCAGGCCCTGCTATACCAGTCCCCCATAGCTCCATGGTCCCTTGGAGATATTTGCTTTGGCTGCAGTAGCCTCTGGATGTGGACTGATGCCAGATGCCTTGACCTGTATCCTCTCTGAATGATTTTGCCTTCTGCAGCCTTTCTCATTCAGGTCCACATGGGACTCCTCTCTTACACACAACCAAACAGAAAGTGTAACACTGTGTATGCAAGAGCCCACCTATTTCCCTTTAAAGCAACCTCCTCATGCCCTGAATTGCTGAGCCAATGTAGTTGAGCTTCTCTTACTCAAGGTGACACAATCAATCAACCATCACAGTTGCCAAACATAGACATGTTCCCAGAGTTTTAACACAAAAGTCATTTTCACACAGAGAAGATAAACGTTGCTCTATTGAGAAAGGTTGCTTTTCTCTAGTGATATTAAAGATAACTTAGTTGTTTTAAAATGCTTGGAACATTTTCCAGATTATTACCAAAGCATATAGTAATAACATGAAATTGTAAAATTTGTATTGACTTAGGTACATAACATTCACAAAGAAATTATAATTTGTTGTTAATGCTTCACTGTGTACAGTGATATTTATTTTCCTACTAACAGTTTCATCTTAAGTGCATCAAAGAGAAAAATTCAAAACTTGTTCTTAAATTTTAAATACAACATCAAGTTGTAGTAAATGGAATGATATCTTAAAATGTAGGGACTCCAATGTAGTCATTTTATTCTCTTTGCTCAATGGGCTGAGGAGAGAGGCAAGATGGCATCTAGGATTGAAAGATGAATAAAGGGCAAGAGACAGGTGAAGGAGCTTCCCTGGGGCTATTTACCTTCTCCTTCCAGTCCTTCCTTGAGCACTGCCTGCTTTCTGACTATATTCCAGTCCCTGAGACTCTCCAGGATCTGTATAATACACACCATTCTTACATCTTTCTACCTGTTTAAGTTGGTTTGAGCTGGTGCTATGGCTTGAGTGTTCCCTAGAAATTTGTGTGCTGGCAGCTTGGTCCTCAGAGAGGCTTTGTGAAAGTGGTGACCCCATTAAAAATTAGAAGCCCCCTGGGAAGTAATTAGGTCACTGGAGTGTCATGCCCTGGGGGAGTTAATGCTGGTCTCTCATAAGATTGATGAACTCTCCTAAGAACAAGCTGTTATAAAGGAGGCTACTGCATATACTTGGCCTCTTTTGCATACAACTGTGTCCTTTCCTGTCATTTTACATGTTGTGACCCAGCAGAGTTCCCACCAGAGGCTGAGTGGAGAAGTCCACTTAAACTTGAACTTTTAGCCTCCAAACCTCTTTTCTTTATAAGGTATCCAATTTCAAGTATCTTGTTATATCAACAACAAAAAAGGGCTTAAACAGTTGTTTTTAGTTATGTGCAGCATTCCTAAGGCATTGGATAGAGAAACTGAACTTTATTCAAAAAGAAGGAACAAAACAATTTCTAGGTAACTTCTGATCCTTCCTGGGCTCTCCAGAAGAACTCTAAATTTTCCCAGGACTACAAGACTAGATAATAGGTTCAAATGGACAAATCGATGTAAATACAAGCATTGTTTGTAGAATGTTTAGTTAATCAATGATCTGCTTCAGAATGAACCTGTCTCTAGTTGGGTTTGGTGATCTGCACTTCTACTCAGATACTCAGGGGGCCAAGACAAAGGGATCAGGTGAGCCTATGTGTTCAAGACCTGCCTGGGCAATGTAATGAAAGTCTCTCTAAAAAATAAATAAAAGAAAAATAAACCTACTTACTATTTTAAGATCATTTTACTAATCCTGAAGTGCTTTCCCTCAGTAATTCTTAATTTGGCTCAATATTTTTTCCAAACAAATTGTAACTTAAATGCACTCTGCTGGTCACTTCCTGGCTCGCTCACTAGATGAATTTTGAAGGATGACAAGGCAAACTCTTAACTGATCTAAGAGAGAAGACACTGATAATTAATTTCAGGCTTCAGTAAGTAGAGGTTCAAAATACCCATGAAGGATACTCAAGCTACATCACATGTAGGTATAATGATTTCATTTTAATTTAAAAATTAACAAAAAACCCGCATATACCCACAGCAGGCATTTCTCACAAATTTCTGTAACACAATATAATGTGTTAAGCCTATTTGTTTTGGCACTGTCACAGTGTAAAGATTTCATCTCTCCATTTTGGCAAAATGTGGGTAATGGAGAACCCACACTTAAGCCTGGGCACAGATTCATACTCACACATTTCCATTTTCCCGTGTGCCTGATTCTGGCTTGCTTTTGGCAATTGCGCCTTTCTAAACTTTTAGAGGAAGGTGATAATGTGAACTCAGAGATGCTGAAAATAGTCTGTAAATCTGATGCCAGCAATTCTTGTAGAACAAAGGGTCCCCACTACCTTCCAAGAGTGTTTGCCTCACTTCTCTTGACTCAGGACCACATCCAGAAATCTGGAAATCTGATCATTTTGAGCATCCCATTCCAGCAATTTCAAGTAGGAAACGATCAGATCACAGTGTAATAGAAAGCATTTCTCTGTCCCTAATCCTAGCAGTCTGGGAAGCTGAGGCAAGAGAGTTGCAAGTGGGACCCAGCTTGGGAAACTCAGCTACACAGTAAGACAAAAAGAAAATTTTAAAGAGGATAGGGATGTAATGTGGTGGGAAAGCTCTAGGGTCAATCTGCATTATTAGAAAGAAAAGATAAAAGCATTTATTTAAGAATATAGAGAAATATGATATGTAAAATTCTCAAAATAGAGCAAGACAGTCCACAAGCACCGTGGCCCAATACTGCTGTATGTTTTTGTATTGAGATACAGATAAAACATAAATAACAGAGATCTAAGAAAATGGGGGCTTAAGCATGGTAAGAGATTCGATTATCTTATCACATAGAGTCTCTTTTTTTTGGGGGGGGGGTGGTTTGAGACAGGGTCTCGCTTTGTAGTTCAGGCTGGCCCTGAGCTCAGCCTCCAACTCACATCACAGCAATCCTCCTGCCCCTGCCTCCTGAGTGCTGGGATTACAGACGTGAGCCACCACGCCCGGCACTGTGGTATGTGGTGTTGGTTGCTGCTGGGCATGAGTCTCCATGCCCAGTATGGTATGTGGTTACTGGGGATCCAACCCGGGCCCTTGCGCTTGCAAGACAGGCACCGGAACCACTTAGCTAAATCCCCGGCCCCCTCATATAGAGTCTCTTTAAAAGTCTGTGTATGAAATTGTGGCTGTACTTTACAGAAATCTCAAAGACCAGCTCTCTCCAGTGTACTGCTCTCATCCCTAGGTAACTGAATGTGGCTTTTTTGTCTTCGGAATCCAAGATGGCTGCTGAAGCTGTAGCCCGTTCATTTATATTCCAGACAGTACGGTGAAGGAAGGGAAGAGGCGAAATTTAGTTGTGTGCTGACTTTGAAGATCCCTGTAAGTTGTCATTTGTTTCTACACCAAGGTACAAAAGATAATGGGTAGAATCATCTTTATTTATGGAAAATCCTATGTTCAACAAAGTGGTTCTTTTGCTATGAGACAACGAACCTTGAGTAGCAACCATTGTTCCTATTTAGAGACACTTACAGTTCTCTGGGTACCATGCATCTCCTTTCTCCTCACTGACCTGCTCAATGATACCATGTACCTTGGCCTACCTGCTGTTGGATTTGTATACAGCTTACACCTTATCTAGTGCTGGCAAACCTTTTAGAGCTTTCAATGATAGAAATAGTGCACTACGGCACATGTGCCATAGGTTTGCCGATGGTATGTACACCTGTCTATACACTTTACATCACTTGTAGATTATAATACTTAATATAAATGCTATGTAAATCATTATATTGTTTAGGGAATAATGAAATGTTCATGTGTCCAGTAGATTTAAAAAAATATTTTCCATCCACCATTGCTTGACTCCACTGATGCAGAACCTATGTGTAAGGAGGGCTTACTGTGCCTTTTTTCTTTTTGAGACAGGGTGTCACTTTGACTTCAGGCTGGCCCTGAGCTCAGCCTCAAACTCACAGCAATCCTCCTGCCTCTGCCTCCTGAGTGCTGGGATTACAGGCATGTGCCACCACAATCAGCACTGTGGTATGAGATATTGACTGCTGGTGGGTGTGATTCACCACACCCAGTACTGTTTTATGTGGTTACTGGGGATCGAACCCAGGCCCCTGGGCTTGCAAGGCAGGTGCAGGAATCACTGAGCTAAATCCCCAGCCCTGACCGTGCTAACTTTTAAAAGGCAGAGGTAGGTTTTCATCAAATGGCTAGTATGGCATATCTTATTTTCCAAATGTGATTATAAATATATTTCTAGACGTGTATAATATTTTAGAAGTTTGGTGCTCCCCTCATCAGGCGGTGCATTTCTTCTTGACAGATTCATTGTGCAGTTCAGACTTTTCTTGAACTAGCTAGGTAATGCCAGCCTTGTTTTAAACTTGCAATTATCCCATTCAGCTCTGAAGCACTGGGTTTACAGGTGTGCATCACAACAGCTGGACCCAAGGGGCTTTTACCTTCCACCTGGCAAGAAACGTTCATTTGACTTATGGAGTAGAGGTGGTACAAGCAACACTGGCTTCTGTGACTAGGATGTAACAGGTTGTCACTTTCTCCACCTCTGGAAATCAGCCATGTTCTCACATTCAACAACCAGCACGGACTGGCAAGCCACTTCTCTGATTGCACCTCTTGCAGGCAGATCCTGTCAGCCCTCAGGGAGCCACCGCAGCTGATGCCACATGGGCACAGGTGAACCTGCTTTGGTAAGTCCTACACAAACTGCAGGTTCTTGAGAAAGTCAAGTAGTACGGTGATTTTAAGCTGTGAGGTTTGGAGGCTATAAATAACATAACTAGAATGGTCAAGGCTAAAGGAAACATCGATGACCAGGAAAAGCAATGTAGTTGGACTTAGGTACTGGAGTATAGTACATAAGATTGGACTTATGTACTGGAGTATATATTTAGGCACAAGAAGGTTTTCAGGATCTAACATGGCTTAAGCAATAGGTTTATCTTTGTATACCCGAATGTTAAGAACTAATCTGGACAAAGATGCAAAACTACCTACATTTATTTGCTAAACCGTGATGCTGGCCATTTTTACTTGAATTTTACTACCAGAAACTGAAAAATATAGAGCTCTTGGCACAGAATATTTAGCATAATGTATCACGCGGTCACAATCGTTTTCTACCTAAAATGATTAACTATGTTCAACTTGTAATTATGCACCTACCTACAGTAGTAAAATCAGATCGTATGATTAAGTACAAAGATTGTACTTAATCAGATTGTACAGAGAGCTCTAGAATAAAAAAACAAATCTAACTAAACCGCCATAAGGTTAAATTTCACAGGAAACTTAAAACAAAGCTTCTTGGTCTCAGCACCTTAGAGAAGTGAAGTTTTTCCTTGAATAAAAATAATGAAGCATTATTGAACTGTTTGAAGAGTACACTCACGAACACATTAATATTTGTGGTTTCTCTATAAGGAGTTAATGTGAGGAAGTTCATGGATGCAACAGCAGAAGACTTTTCAGCTGAGTAACTCCACAGAGTCAGTGTTTTATGATAAATATTTCTATTGATACTTTGCATTTTTCTGTTATAAATGAGCTATTTAAATGTTTCACTTTTGTTTCCTTCTTTCAAAACCTGTTCTATCTTTCTCACTCATATCAAACACATCCTTCCTACTTTTGCATCCTCTTTAAAATATACTACACTGCTAAGTCTGAATTTCTAATACCAAATTTACTATTTGTCACAAACCTAGTCAAACTCTTACTGCCTTTCAGAAAGTACTACAGTTATAATTTGTTCCAAGTGACTGTTTTGGTTTTGTTTCCATTTACTTATATATAGCACATCTAATTTTCCATCCAAGCAGTCAGTTAATAGTTTATAAAATCTATACCAGATGAGATCCAAAAGTGTCTGGGCCTTGAGGTGTGTTTCATTTTAATTTTAAAAGGAATTAGGGTTTCTTTAAATTCTGTAGTAGCATACCCACCCTTCAAAAATATTCCAAAAATGTGAAGGACAAACAGAATATTCTGCTGCTACAAATAGAAAGAGCATTGTAGAGCTCATGAATATTTCAAATGAAATTATGAACAATGCAAACCTAGAGCTTTCAAGAAGTCCAATTAAAGAGTTCAAGTCACATTTTAAGGTATTTTCCTCTGGACAGTAGTTTAATTGAGGTGCATAAATGAAACAAATCAGTGTTACAGAAAATACTAAGAATTTAAACATTTTTATTTATAAATTCTACAAAGTATTAAACAAAACAACAGAGTTCTTGGTTTCCAACCTATGACTAGAAAAATAAATTATTTTAATAGTTGTCTAAATCTGCCTTTTGCTTACAGAGAAATAAATGTATGACATATACATATTTTCAAACTATCTCTAACATTTACAGACTTACAAGTAAATATTGCTGTATTCTACTCATAGCTTGAAGCAGTCTGTTAAGAAGCTAATTTCTAGAAACGTTCTACTCTTAAGAAATGAATTTCATAAAAATATATACATTTTATAAATCTTGTAATTCAGGTAATTTAATTAATTATCTGTGGAAATATACAGTATGTATCGATCAGCCACAACTAGGTTCAAATATACACAGAAAGGAATTTTACTATGGTCAGAAAAAAAACATTTTTTTGGTGGGGGAAGAGGTGACTGTTTGCAGTATCCTTTCTTCTGTTTTAGTATACTTTAGAATATATTCTCAATGTAAAAAGAAATATCCAGTTATTTGACTCTTTGTTTTTTTCTTGCCTGAAACTCTTCTGTTTTGTTTTTTACAGATTTAATTAGCACTGACAAGGCAGGATCAATGGACTTCTTCTGTGATGCCTTTTCAATCTCACTGTCTTTCTTCTTTAGTGCCTGAGTATATTCTAGTTCTTTTTGTTCTCTTTGCCGGGCTTTCTCCTCAAGGATTTTTTCCATAGCTTTTGTCTTCTTGAAATTAGGATCTGAGGGATCCAAATTGAACAAGTGGGAAGTGTACATTGCCTGAAATCGTGCATCAGTGACATTTACCTGCAATTCAAAAGGAATACATATATGATGAATGTAATCATTATGGACAGCAAATATTAATGAAAATACATTTTAAATAAAAAAGTAAACGAAATGGCCCAGAAATGAGAAGAAATTTAGAAAAGTGGTTAGATACTGGTAATATAAAATACAAATATAAGCATTTCTCAATGATTCATAAAAAATTTTGCAGATTTCCAGTGGACTTTCAAGACCCACACCTGGAATGCCATGGCAGGGTATTCTGTTCTTATTTTCATAAGAAAATCAGTGCAACAAAAACTTTAGTGGAAGAGAAGCATACATGAAATTGAATGACACAAACTGGAGGTATGAGTGGCCCCAAAAACTTTCTACAAGATACAAAGGAATTTATCTGTACACTGCCCTCTATTCTTTGGACAAATTTAAATTGGTCTTTTCTTTCACCTTAATTGTTGAAAACTGTAAAGTAATTCTTAGTGGCTATTAACAATGTTCTTGTAGAAGGCTCAAAATTTATGAGAATAAGGATTATGTACTAAGGAAAAAGAGATAAAGGGAGTGGCAGAAACAAGATATTTTATACTGAAAAAAGCACAGCCAACTGTACTGTCCACTGTGTACCGTGAGTGTGATATGAACTGGCTGGATGGCTATATAGGATTCTAACATAAAAGCACAGATTTTTGCTAAAACATGGGTAACAAAATATGAACTGATTACTTTACAAAATAAAGTAATTCAAACCAAATAAAACCGAAGAATTCAAAGTAAAATCAAACAATAAAAAATAAATCAAGCCAAAGAAAGAGTGACATGATCTACCTTGGAAATGAACTGTTAAGACTAAAAGGTGATGGTTCTGGCTCCACAACAGCCCTTCCTAAGACATCTGTGAGGGTCGCTGTGACTATGCCCACTTTCTATCTCTGGAGCTAATATGACAATCAACTCCATCTTTAAAAGCCTAATGACTTGTGCCCTTGGTTACCTCAAAGTTATCCTCTAGTAGTTCCTTCTTTTTCATAAGCCGTTTCTTCTTCTTTTTGCTCAGATTTTGGTGCTCTACAATCTTGTTGTAATTAAAATGCTTCTTGCTGTCTTCCTCCTCATCCATCACAAGCAAAGCCATTTCAGCCTGTGAAGAGGGAAAAAAAATTCAGAGGCATCAACAACAGTACATTTCTTGCTCACCATTACTTTAAAAGTATTACTTATATGTACTAAATAGAGAACAAAAGCTGCATTAAGATGCATAGTTAGGCTCACTCTCAGACACTGATGTAAGTCTCAGCCACAGGGGCAGAAAAGAGGCAGTACTTTGGATTTAAAGATTCTATCTCAATTCATTTCATGCAACTGGCTAGGGGCTGTAGGAGCTAGATCCCTAAATCCCTCAAATATAAATGTTAATTTTTCATTTTGCTCTTTTTAAGTAATCACTCTAAACTAGCAGATAATACTATATCTATTTTGTCTTACACACTATATTTTAGAGATGTGTACTTTTTTTTTTCCTTAGGTTTTTTGAGACAGGGTCTCGCTTTGTGGTTCAGGCTGGCCCTCAGCTCAGCCTCAAACTCGCATCTCAGCAATCCTCCTGCCTCTGCCTCCCCAATGCTGGGATTACAGGCATGAGCCACCATGCCTGGCACTGTGGTATGTGGTACTGATTGCTGCTGGGCATAAGTCTCCACGTCCAGTATGATATGTGGTTCCCGGGGATCGAACCTGGGTCCTTGCACTTGCAAGACAAGCTCCGGAACCACTGAGCTAAATCCCCGGCCCTAGAGATGTGTACTTTTAACAAGGAGGATTTCTTTGGCTTTCTTCTGTCTTTTCTTTTTCAGCATTAATATATTTCTTTTTTCTTTTGAGACAGGGTCTTGCTTTGTAGTTCAGGCTGGCCCTGAGCTCAGCCTCCAACTCACATCACAGCAATCCTCCTGCCTCTGCCTCCCGAGTGCTGGGATTACAGGTGTGAGCCACCACACCCGGCACTGTGGTATGTGGTACTGGTTGCTGCTGGGTAGCATTAATCTATTTCCATAAAATCAGAATCATGACATTTACTTGTGAAATCTAGTATGATCTGTTTCTACAATAAGGATCTATTTTTTAAGCAATCATGGAATTAAATGGCAACTCTATCAGAATGATGAATACAACTCTATATTAGACAGAATACAGAGTATCCTCCTCAACCTTTGCAAACCCTCCTCTGTTACCGCCTGAGACTTATTTTCTTTTACTTCTGTCACTGGCATTTGCATGTGACTTCTTTTCAAAGTCATTTTCCATAGAGAAAGATGTTCTTTGTTTCTCTTCACCGAACTTTATGAACATAACTTACATGCAATTAGTGGAGAATATAAAGAGGCAGAGTTCACGTGGCTTGTCGGGCTCTCTCTCAGACAGTGCTGTGCACAGCAGCCGGAGAGGCACTATTGACTCCAATTCCTACCTCAGCCAAAATGCCTACAACTCGAACTCTGGAGCCATTCAAGCCGAGGTTCACCAGGCTTCTAATGACGATTTTGGCTTTGTCATTAAATTTATATTGCTTACAATAAAAAGAGGCATTAGCATTTGACAAGCCATCATAGCAAAATCAGTATTACGGGGCAGATTCAGATAAAAATAAAGCTTATGGTAATATTATTTTATGTTTTAATAGTAGTATTTTCTATCTCAGTTACAGTGAAAGTTTTTAATGAGAAATCTGTCTCTTAATCTTAAAGGTATATACTTTGGGCTTGAGGTAAATTTTAATTTTGTACTAGATGCAGAAATGATGTTTGCTAAAAAGGCATTTTAAAGACATGTTGCTAAAATGTTTAATTATGTATTTTATACACTTCATTGCTAAAATTATTTATTTTTAAAATTAGGAACATTGAAAACATCTGGCAAGTTCATTTAAATTGTATATATCAATTATCCATCAAGCATGTAACAATGATCACATCTACCTTTTGTCTTTCTATTTCAGTTTCTTCTTCTGGAGATATGGCATCTTTTGCAGATTTCACTGATTTTTTTTTTAAACCTGACACAACAAAACACAAAATAATTAGAAGTTACAGGATGAATAGCATTAATCTATTTATTAACAAAAATGCAAGATATAAAAATAATCTCAACAATGTATCAAACAAAACTAAAAGCAGAAAAAAATGGATTACTTAAAAACATAAAGTTTCTATCTAGATGGGGTTGATGAATATTACAAGGAACAAATATCTTCGTGAGTAATGTATAATTTACAGTAAAAAATCAAGTAATTCTAACAGATGCAGTATAAACATCTGATAAATATTAACATTCATTAATAGTACAAGTAATTTAAGGAAATCTTTACAAAGAGTAATAATAGTCAAAAGAGCTATGGGTATAGCTCAGTGGCACATGCTTGCCTGCACAAGCAAGGTCCTTCAGTTGATCCCTAGTACTGTGTGCACGTGCGTGTGTGTGCGCGAACACACACACACACAAAGAAGTGAAATATTCAAAAAAGCAGTACAAAATATAATGAGGTGTGGCTTGCTACTTCTGAAGAAAAAGAAGTTATTCAACAATGGCTACTGGGCAATTTGTTTTATTATGATAAAAAAAAGGATTAGGTTATAGCTTGACTTCATAATATATGAAGAAATAAAATGCAAGAAACTTAAGAGTTAACCATCAAGGCTGGGGATTAGGCTCCCCATCTCCATGGCAAGTGCACGATTCTAAGTTCAATCCCCAGTAACTACATAACATACCACAATGACAGTAATCCCAGAACTTGGGAGTCAGAGGTAGGAGGATTGTTGAGTTCAAGGCTGGCCTGGGCTACATAGTGAGCTCAGCGTCAGCCTGAACTGCAAAAGCGAGACCCTATCTCACACAAAACAAAACACAACAAAAAACAAAACAAAAACACCTGTAAGAAAATATAAGGGCATAGTTACTTGTTCTTAAATAGAGATACTTTCTTACATAAAAACACTGACAATCACAAAAAAAAATGATCAAGTAATTTGAATATATAAATTCAACATTCTGTAATTAAAAAATTCATCTGCAAAAGGCCCTTGGGAAGATGAACAACCTAGCCTATGTAACAAGACTGTTTCAACAAAAAAAGAAAAAGAAAATCCACCTAGCAATGATCTGATTGATAGTCACCATCAGTAAGTACAAGTTTCATAGAGTTCCTGTTCTCTCTTTAAGTAACCTGAGAACTAGTAGCAGGCAAAGCTACTCAGTGTAAAAGTCACTTCTGACTGAAGTCTTTAACTGCCTATAACTGGTAACAAGAGATCTGGAAGCTGTGTGCAGAGCTACTGAAAAAATATCTGTTCTCTATCTGGGATGTAGGACTTCAGGTAGTATGCCCATTATATTCTGGTCTCCTTTCCTCTTATTAGCTGTATTGATGTGGGATCTTTTTTTCCCCCCTCCCATCTTTTGGTCCTCTTTGCTTTTTTTTTTTTTTTGAGACAGGGTCTTGTTCTGTGGTTCAGGCTGGCCCTGAGCTCAGCCTCAAACTCACATCGCAGCAATCCTCCTGCATCTGCCTCCCGAGTGCTGCGATTACAGGCGTGAACCACCACGCCCGGCACTGTGGTGCGTGGTACTGGTTGTTGCTGGGGTGAGTCTCCACGCCCAGCATTGTTATGTGGTTACCGGGGATCGAACTCGGGTCCTTGTGCTTGCAAGACAGGCGCCGGAACCACTGAGCTATATCCCCGGCCCTGGTCCTCTTTGCTTTTGCAAAGGATCTATCTTCCTATTTCCTACCATCTATCTTTTATTTTGTTCTTTATTTATATTTTGGGTATGATGTCCTATACTGGAATGAAACAGTCACCACTTTCCTGCTGTGGATCCTGACTCAAATATGGGTGAGTACCTAAGATGATCCATGTGAGACTTTTAAGTTTGTCTCCTAGAGCCTACAAGTCCCATGAGTCCTCTATCACCCTAACCATGTGATCTGTGAGACAGTTTGACATCCAGTGCCCTACAGGTGACACAGTATGAAAGATACAACCTTCTAACTTCTGTCATATACTATGCTTACCAAAAACATCTGATACAACTCTAACTGAATAACTACGCTAAATTCCAATTTACAGCAAATACAGGGAACAGATGGACAAGAAACTATTAGGTAAACTAGAATGTGAGACATTCCCTTGAAAGGGCAAATATGACGAAGAAAAGAGTTGATGAGTTCTTTTAGACTATAATGAACTTACAAGATAAAATTAAATGCATTGTGTAAGGCTTAACGGAATGTGAATAAAAGAAAACAAGCATGCAAAAGATGTCCAGAGGCTCCTACAGCAAAATTTGTACTCCATAATATGACATATGGTTTTGGAGCCAGAATGGCTGGGTTTAGATCTTAGCATCATAAGATACTAGGTGCATGGAAGGCTACAAGAGTAAATTGTGGTAGCACAGAAACTCTTTTGAATATGGAGATGATAACTGTGCAAATGCATTAAAATAGGTGTGATGCTTACAACAGTGCCGGGTTCACAGCAAGCACTGGGTGCGTGTTGGCTATTTGTAAATTTTTTATTATTTTCACTTGCATAGATGAACTATTTAGGCTATAGTGTAAATAAATTCCCTGACCTGTTCAATCAATGTCATCTTTTCTTGCTATCTCACAGACACTTCTAGTATCCAATCATTTCCTTTTCTTGCATCACTGATTTTTGCCTTCTCTACTAGATCACTCATATCAATGCACAGACTTTATGTTTCTCAGTTTTATAAACACCTTTTTTGACTTTTTTTCATCTGCCCTCTGGGCCACTCCGCTCTTTGTTTCTCTCTCATCATGCCTGTGGGTTCCTCTGCTGATTTGTCCCTACCTTATTTTTGGTACCCGGGACAGAACTCAGGACCTTGAGATTGCCAGGCAGGTGCTGTGCCACTGAGCTTAATCTCTGGCCCTTTTCTACCTTCTTGACCTGTATGTATTGCTGGTCAAGGAACAATCCTTGGACATCAGTCCTCATACCTTTGTTCTTTCATGTAGTTCTATCACCTAAAGCACTGACAGCAAACACTTCAGAGCTTTCATTGATATGAAGAATCCATTTGTGGCTAACCTATGCCTCAAACACACATGCACTCCACGGTGCGAATTGTAATTTTTCTTTCTAGCTCTAACTCTTCTCAATTCCAAACTTGAACTCCAACTGCCTATTTGAGATTTCTTTTCCCTGCAGTATAAAACTGTAAGAATATATTTGCAAGAAGTTTTAGAAATTCTTTTAGCATTGCAAATACATAGTATTTAAGTAGACTAATTAAGGATAAACAAATCAGGAATAAAACAAATGTAATTTACAACAAGTGTTACTGGAATTAATAAACATGAAATATACTTCTGAGTGAAAGACTTCTGGAGACTGAGACATTAGGGGAGATGTTCTGAGTAAGAGGTAGTACTGTGCACCACTTAAAGGCACTTCACTGAGCTGGGCTTGGTTAAAAATCCGATACTTGTACATCCTAGCTACAGTAGTTTGAATGACAATTTTAACTGTCTACTTTTGCTACTGTAAGGCCTTCATCAATCAGCAAACAGGGAAAGTGCAGTTAATGCCTGCATATAGTGCTGTCTAGGCAGTTGCTATTATTTCCACTATAGTCTGACAATGCACAATATATCTTTGGTTTCTTTGGCAACCACGATAATGAGATAACTTTTTCTTGCTAAAGTACAAAAGATCATTCAGAGGAACAGGAAGACTTAGTATCTACAAAGCTTCATTCTGTTATTTGAGAATGTTATTCCACTATGTCCCTCTCTCTCTGAAGTGCTGCACACTGTGATCTTTGGATAAATGATGTTCTGTTCTTTCATTGGAGAGAAACCATCAATCTCTACAGTAACAACCATTAACATTTACATTGTATTTACTATGTTCCAGACAGTAGTACTACTATTTATATTAATTAATCTTCACAGCAATGCTATGATGTACATTTTGTTATTTGTTATAATTCTTATTTTGTGAATGAGGAAATTGAGGTAAGTGGAGATTAAATAACTTGTCCCATTTGGTAAGTGAAGGAACACACCTGAGATCCAGTCATTTGTAACCACCACCCTGTCTTCTTTTGCCATAAAATATTCTGCCTGTAAGAGTCATTTGAATTTGGAGTCCATTTTGTTAGGACATAACAAAACTAAAGGCAAAGAAAATATACTGATGACCGAATAATGGCAGCTGAGCGGGTTAACAGGGAGAAAAAGCCTACAGTAACACTGCAACCTTTAGAAACTGGCCCGTGTGCCTTAGGTCCCAGCTTTACTCATGCAGACCAGTCTGTTGGATGGGCTGGAGAAAACATTTAGCGCAAAAGTGCTGCCAGGTTCACCTCTCAGCCCTACCAAGAAATAGTTATTGTATACACCCCTTCTCCCTAAAGGAAAAATCTTAATTAGTCCTACTGCAGTATTTTTGAGGGGATGGGTGACATAATAAAGTTAGGATTATAACACTTTTCTGTCTGTGAACATGTATTTTAAAATGTAATGACCAAGATTCCATTTTTTTAAAAGTTTTAAACTCCATCCACTCTGCTCTCAACTAAGCAGAACCTTTTGAAATGAACAGACAAGAGCCATATGCAAAAGGTCACTGTGTGGCAGGGAGAAGAAATCAGCAGGCTGTGTATGATTCATACATAAAGGAGGTAAAGATCTTCACATACAGCTGTGAAAAAGAATCTCAAAGCGTTCACAATGAACTGCTCTGGATTTTATAACAACCTGATAAAAAGTCATAAAAAGAACATGAAAGGAAGACTGCAGCAAGGGAGAAAAAAAGACTCTGTAAGACTAAAAACGATACCCCATTTTATTGCAGTGAAAATTTCTTTCTTCACAAAAATTTACTGTGTGCTAGAATGAACTGGTCAAAAGACAAATAATGTGTAGAAGTGCTTTCTGCACTGTTAACAAGCACACATCTTGATTTTTAAAAAGTGTTCTTTTTTCCCCCCCTCTCTGGAGCTTTCAGACATAAGTTAGATGCAGAGGACTGGGAATAAAAGTTTCTATCAAAAATACTACCATTATCAGGGAAGCTCTCGGCAAGTAAGAAATCCTATCTCTCTGGTGCAAAAAGTATATACGGATCAAATCTAATAAGTCAAATATTAACAGAGACTCCAAATCAGCTATTAAGGTTTTATAGTTAAATACTAAACGATTCTTACAGATACTATTATCCTTTTAAACCAAAGATCTAACAGTATACACCCATGGAAAAAGATGTATTACAAAAAGATCAATCTACAAAAGATGTATCTATAAAGAAAATCCCATTTCCATTACTCACAATGTTTGAAAATTTGTCTATAAAAACCATCTTTCAGAAGGTTTAGTTGAGCATTTGATGTTAGAAAGAAGAGAGTTCATGGAGGGCAAATGTCAATAGAGTACTGACCAATGGAGAATGTAAGCTCTCTAGCGCTTCACCTTTGTATAGCAAGTCTGTACACTGAAGATTATTTGTTCTTTGGAGAAAGATGCAATCTATTAATTATCCTCTAGCATGATACATTCTGGCTTTGCTTGGAAACCAGCATTTTCTCATGCCCAGCTCCTATTCATGTGGGTGATGGCACTAGCCCCTGGGAAACTCAACTGTGTTTTTTGTGTTTCAGGTACTTATTCAACTATAAAGTAAACTATAATAGGGACTAGAGAACAGAATGCAAAACAGAACATCTGTAAACTGTTAAAAAACCAAAACAAAACGAAACATAAGGAGTCAGGGATTTAGCTCAGTGGTTCCAGTGACTGTCTAGAATGCGCAAGGTGCCAAATTCAATCCTCAGTACCACATATCAAAATGCTGGGTGTGGTGGCTCATGCCTGTAATCCCAACACAAAGGAGGCAGAAGCTGTGAGTTTGAGGCTACCCTGTGCCAAATAGTGAGTTCAGGGCTAGCCCGAACTACAAAGCAAGACTCTGTCTCTAAAAACTAAAATACCCCAACCAATCAAATAAAACCATACATGTAGAACATTGTAAGTACTAAAAAAAGCTGGTTGAATGAAGTGGGTGGATCTTATTACTAGACTGTCATGGTGATTTATCCATATCTAAAGTTGTAAAGACAAAACATCTGTTTGGTTTTTGAGACAGAATCTCACTGTGTAGTTCAGACTGGTCTTGAACTTAACTTGTAGCCCTAGCTGTTCTTGAACTCACAGTTCCTTCTGCCTCAGCCTCTCCAGTGCTGGATCACAGGTATGTGTCACCATGGCGGGTCGACAAAAGACACATTTTAATAGTGATATACTTTATTCTCTGAAAATCTTATTAAAGAGTTTATGAAATTAGGGCTAGAGCATGGTTGAGTGAACTGTGCTTTTCTAGCATGTGGGAGGTAGTGAGTTGGATCCCCTGCATCACTGGGAAAAAAGGAAAGAACAAAGAAAAGCAAAGAATAAAACAAATATGCAATTAGACAGCACTAAGTATTTCCCCCCAATATATCACTTCAAAAGGAAAAAAATTAATTTTATCTTAGAAGTACATTACACTTGCACAACTCTCATCTGATATCCAGGTTGCACTTAGGAAAACTAGAAGAAAACATTTTAAATAATGTCTACTACTCACTCTGGCTCCTACACCAGGCCAAACAACAGGTATGATATCAATCACTGAATATAATTCCTTTGTATTATGAAAGGTGTGTAGGTTTAGCTCTGTAGGATGGCCTAGGTCAGTGGTGGTGGCTTAAGATTATGGCTTAAGTGCTGCAGTGGGCTGTTGTTATTCAAAGGTCTACTGTCACTGGTCTAGGGCAGCATCTTAATAAATTACCCAAGTCCAATTAGTTTACAATATTCAACTGTAGACCTCAGACCACATGCCCTTCCAAGCACTACTGAGCCAAACCCAGATTGTAAATATTTTTGCAAGACACCTTTTTATTCTTTGATAACAACTATATTTCACTTCCAAGGTACTAATACCCAAAATACATCCTGAAAAACTAATAAAGATGGGAGCACGAAGGTGATAAACTAATATACTAATTCTGATCGTTTGAGTTACTTTATATTTATACTTTTAGATATAAAAATTTTGGTGAATTTTGAACTAAAGGCTAACTTTCCTTAAAAGTATCTGTTCTAAAATCATATTTATAGACTGTATGTGTGCACACACACAAAACACAAGAATTCTTTTTGACTCCCTCATAGGAATACATTTCACTAGAGCTGTAAAGATGCTGCCATCTGTCCTTTTGGATCACAAATACAAAACAATAACACCTACATTCATTCTTCGTTCTTTTTTTTTTTTTGAGACAGGGTCTTGCTTTTGTAGTTCAGGCTAGCCCTGAGCTCAGCCTCAAACTCACATCACAGCAATCCTTCTGTCTTCCTCCCGAGTGCTGGGATTACAGCATGAGCCACCCACACTCAGCACTGTATGTGGTCATTGGGGGATTGAACCTAGGCCCTTAACCACTGAGCTGAATCTCTGGTCCTTTGTTATCTTTTGAAATTACAAATTTACTTAATTTTGGAAGATAAAATTTGGAATTAAGAAAAATTTTTTCATTAATTAAATCTATTTGTGCAGGTACACAATGTATATCTAGCATATCGAACATATACCTTCAGTTATATCCTCAATAGACAGATTAAAATGCAAAGTACAGGAAAAGGCTACATCATTCTCATATCTATCTATCTATCTATATCTATAGATATAGATAGATATATATATATCTATATGGCTTACTGACAGAACGTGGTCTGAGAAATGCATTAGTAGATTTTGTCCTTGTATGAAAATTGTAGTGTACTTACACAAACCAAGAGGGCATTATGAAGTGGTATAATCTTGGTGGTATACAAGGAATATTACCATTGAATATGTAGTCTCATTCTGCTCCAGGTTTTTCATTTTATGGTTCCCATTTGGCCTGGCCTTTAGATTTACATGCTTCATTTTGTTCTATATATCTCAGCTATCTTGACTAGAAGATTCCTTTTAATTTTTCTTGCAAGTCAGGCTCTTTCTTTGTAGTTCAGGCTGGCCCAGTACTCACTATGTAACCCAGGTTATCCTCAAACTCACAGTAATCCTGTCTCCGCCGCCCTTGTGCTGGGATACAGGAGAGAGCCACCACACCCAGCAATTCCCTTTAAGTCTGACAAATCAGTTAACTGCTTCAAGCAGTAACACTCCCCAGAAAGATCTACTAGGTTTCTACATTATTTGGTCACCCAAACAATGGTTTAATAATAATGACAAACAGTATAAATCTACAAGCCATTTAGGAAAACCCCCTATCTTCCTGTCACCAAAAATATGTATGTACTGTATTAGTGTTTACTTGTCTTCCCTATGATTAAAAAGATGCATACTGGCTCCTTCCAAGTCAAATCTCTCCAACTGTGTTCTAGGGGACTGAAACCAGGGCCTCTACACTGAGCTACATCTCTAACTCTTTTAAAATTTTTATTTTGAAACAGGGACTCTATGTTGCCCACACTAGTTCAAATTTGTGATATTCTTACTTTAGCTTCATAATGTGCTACTATACTACTTTTTGGTCTTCTAGAAGATTTCAATCTTGCACTATCTCTCCTAGTTTGTGCACCTTCTTTGTTAGAAGAATCCGAAAAAGATTAAAGTTAAGATCTAAAAGCTCATACCTTAAAACAAACCAACCAACCTTCTACTCACCCATTTTCAAAGTAAAACTGGAAAATGATCTACATTCTTGGCTTTTATCTTATCCCTTAATCATAATTTTTTTTTTTTTTTTAGGTTTTTGGAGACAGGGTCTCGCTTTGTGGTGCAGGCTGGCCCTGAGCTCAGCCTCAAACTCACATCACATCCTCCTGCCTCTGCCTCCCGAGTGCTGGGATTACAGGCGTGAGCCACCACGCCCGGCACTGTAGTATGTGGTACTGGTTGCTGCTGGGTGTGGGTCTCCACACCCAGTATTGTTATGTGGTTACCGGGGAATCGCACCCAGGTCCTTGCGCTTGCAAGACAGGTGCCGGAACCACTGAGCTAACTCCCCGGCCCCCTTAATCATAATTTAACCCACAGTAGTCTATATTGCAAGTACGTAAGAAACTTTTTTGCATACTAATGGGGCTGGCAAATCAACTACATCTTTCTTTTCTGGACTTGTTTCCTTTCTTTGTTCATATAAGTTGTATGTAATCAATCATGTTTTCCCCACTTCGCAGATGTTCTTTCTAGGAAAAACATATGTTTTCCTCTACCTTCTAGGTAATACGGTCTAAATATGATACAACAAAAGTATCTTCTGTAGGATTCAGGTAAGTTCTACATTCTCTTATCAATGTTTTTGGCCTCCAGTCCCACGGTTTCTAGAACTACTTATATGTTACTGATTGACAATTATATATTTGTACTCTGACTTCTCTGCTGATCTCCCAGATGCATGTCTAAATGCCAATCCAATGCCTCTATTTGGTTATCTAATTGACAATCTCCAAGTAATTATGCCCCAAATGAACTTATTTACTTCCAACCTATCTCTGTTCCCCTAGTACTTTCTAGCTCAGAAAATGGAAGGGCATTCTCCTGGAGGCTCACACCAAAACTCAGGAGTTCTGTTGAATTTCTTCCTTCTCCAAATGGAATAGCAAATGTATTTCCAAAATATATCTAGAGTCCTCTTCTCTTTTCTCCTTCCACATCTACTGATGGCACACTGTTTCAATCACCATCATCTAGAACTAGATTTAGAACCATTGTCTAGAACTCACTCTGCAAAAGCTTGGTCTCCCAGTCTTACTTTTGTCTTTATCTGTTTTCTTTGTAGGAACCAGTTAAAATATACATCAGATTATGTTACTTTCATGGTTATAGGCTGTTCATGGCTTTTCATAATCAACGACAACAAAGCTACACAGTCAGTTCAGGCTAGCTTTTTACCCTAGTGCTACACCGAAGTCCTTTTCTGACCATGGTCCAATCATGTGGATATCTTTCAATTCCTCCAACACTAGACAATTCGCTCTTTGTCTCCTCACAGTCTTTTTACTCATTTTCTCTCCTTTGCAATACTCTTTCCCCAGTTTTTTATCTGACTCCATCTATACCTCTAAGCTCCTTTATTTTTTCTATGTAAAATTCTCTTTCCTCCTATTTCTTTTAAAACATTTACCATATTCTTCTAAGATTCTTATTTATCTGTTTATCATGTCTTCCCCAAATCCGATTCCTTGATGGATGTGATCTTGCTTATATTTTCACTATAGTACTATTTCTAGCTTAGTAAGGTGTCTAGCAGCTGAGAGGTCATCAAAATACTTATTGATAGAACAGAAAAATCAAACTTGGCAGGATACTATTTTGCACTTGTAAATTTTATGTTAAAGATTCCCAATTTCTCTGTTTTCCTTTAAAGCCATCTCTGCCATCACCACACAACTTAAACTCAGACAAAAACAATTACTCCTGGGAAGCATTCTGAAATCAAAAGTACAATGAAGGCAAGCAAATTTTATCTAGACTTTTTATTTGGAACTCTTGACACTAACTTTAGAGAAAGCTTTATACAAAATTTAAATGTGCAGATTCTAAGAAACTGGCTACCCCAAGTCAGTGAATCATTTAACTTACTTTTTAAATCCTACAAAAGGACCAGGTTGCACATGCAAACTGAAGCACTTTGGACGGAGAACAAGGAAACTATAATACTTCACATTTCTCCATTATAAAGTTTGTTTTAGCCAAAGGATAAGGCTAAAATTCATCATCTAGAAATGACCATGCAGGTATGATACAAAGCAGAATATACTAAATTTCCATTTTCCTTTCCAATTCTCAAGAATCTCATATCCTGTAATAGACTTTATTCATTTTGATCTCCTTTTCATCAATAAAATGTCAGTGCTAAAAGGCTATAACAACCAGGAAATAATTTTGAGTAATTCTGACTTTCCTGTTGAGAACTATTCTGGCCCACTAGTCAGAAGGAACAAGAATCAAGGAAACTTTATAAAATCCTTTTCTTTACAATGCCAGTTTGGAAGCGCTCCAAGAGTAAATCTTTTGGGGTTCGTCTGTGTGGGATAAAGATCAGGGGAAGACAAAATGCTTAAGAGTAAATGGAAAATGCTTAGAGCGGTCCCTACTGACTTGTCCAAGTATGACCTGAACCTTACCAAACACATTTACATGTACCAAAAAGGTAAAAATAAGAGCATTCAAGAAGGATCATGTGAAATACATGCAATGGAACCAAGGTTTCCTGGATACACGAAATGAAATGGCAGATAGAAGAGGGATATAAAGAAAAAGAAGCGTAAGAAAAGTTGGGTTTTAGATATTATTTAGTAGGATAAATACAAAAGGGCCAAAATAAAATGTAATGTGGTTAAAAAATATAACAAATACTCAAATTAAAAATTTTTTTATTAAGTATTTCTAAAATGTACCAGTAAACTCTATTTAAAAAATAAAAATACAATTTTTATCACAATAGAAAACAAATTATCATTAATTCCTCTCAAACTACTTCCCCTAACTTCCAACACTCATCTTATATTTCTTGTCATTTTCTGAAGCAGTTCCAGAAGCCATTATTTAGCTCTTTGTGCCTCAACATCTTGGGTTGGGCCAAAAAAAATGTTTACATGTGTCAACTATTCAGTGGATCGAGCAATATGTGACTCCTGACTCTTTCCAAAAGTCAAAATGACTGTGACAAATAAATGTTTTCAACTGATTTAGAATATTAAGGCAGTCACAGTAGTGAAACTAGACAATCATGGAACAGGTCTTCAGAACTGCCTCAGAAAGTGGCAAAACGGGGATAACTGTGTTCAAAATGAGGGAGATCAATGATGATGTGTCTTTTACGGTATAAATAGAAAAAAAAAAAAACCCATTTATAACACCACACAGGTATTCTTTCAGCAGAAAAAAACTTATAGCTTTGAGCAGAAAAATACTATAGTAAATTCCTGACTTACACAAACATTCAACTTGTTAATTTTCAGATACAAATGCATTATGAACATTCATAGGTGCAAATAAATTGGTGTGTAAGACTCACTTTGTTGGACTTACAAATGAATCCAATTTAGGAATGTTCCCCTGGAATAGAACTTATTCATAAGTTGGGGACTATCATAATTTCATATGTAAATTTTTAAAATTATACATATCAACACAAATTTATTTTGTGATTTTACTTCATCGTGGCAATAGATCCATAAACCAATAATAACAGAAAGTAGCAAAAGCACCTGAGAAACAATTGTTCCTCTATCCCCATATCCCATAGTCCATCTGACTAGTTATCAAGTTATTTCCCAGAAAAGAATCTGCATTAAACTGTTAACTATATTGAAATTCATTTAATTTACAGTGAGCATGTTGAACCTGCCCAGTATGATCAATGGTAGGACTCCACTGGGCAATTATCCATGTTAGTGATTATTTTCTTTTTGAGACAGGGTCTCACTTTGTAGTTCAGGCTGGCCCTGACCTCAGCCTCAAACTCACATCACAGCAATCCTCCTGCCTCTGCCTCCCGAGTAGTGGGATTATAGGCGTGAGCCACCATGCCTGGGACTGTGGTATGTGGCATTGATTACTGCTGGCATGAGTCTCCATACCCAGCATTGTAGGTGGTTACCAGGGATCCAACCTAGGCCCACGCACTTGCAAGATGGGCGCCGGAACCAATGAACTAAATCCCTGGCCTCCCCGCTAGTGATTTTTAAAGAATGATTATATTCTTTCCACTCATGTCACTTTTTTCTTCAGATTCCAACAGAAAACTACAAAGATAGGCTGGCTTACCTATTGTTTTAATTTCTTCTGCAAAGTATGGATCACTGAAATCAACATCAGGGGGAAGTTCATCTTCACCGGCTTCTTCAGCAAGAGCCTTCAAGTTGATAAACACACACAGTTTCATTAGGAATTAAAGACATGTATATAAAGAAAAAATGTAGTTCAATTTAAACCTCAAAGCTTTTTAAAATGGATGAGTTTGTAAAATAAACTTTTAAGACTTTTTTTGTTTACTTGACAGTTAAGAAATAATGAATGTAGGAAACAATTTGTTTTTTGGAAGAGATGAACACTGTCAAGTAAAAACTTTACAATCTATTAAAGGAAATGAGAGACATAAGTGCATAATAGTAATTTAGGATCAGACAGTGTGAAGACCAAAAAGGGAGTCAAAAGAGAATACTCTTAGATAGGAAATTTGTACTGAGATGTGGCTTGATTTCTGTTAACATTGAGAAATGGCAATGACTCTCAACAGTTTAAAGTTGTCCACTGAGGGTTATCTCTCAAATGATTATTTAAAACTACTTATTTGCTGGTTAACCAAAGAAAATAATTTCTACGATGAAGTTTACAACACATACAAAAGTAATAGGTAGTGTAACAAACTGTTTTTCAGCAACTATTTTTTTTTTTTTTAAGGTTTTTTGAGATAGGGTCTCGCTTTGTGGTTCAGGCTGGCCCTGAGCTCAGCCTCCAACTCACATCACAGCAATCCTCCTGCCTCTGCCTCCCCAGTGCTGGGATTACAGGTGTGAGCCACCACCCCCGACACTGTGGTATGTGGTACTGGTTGCTGCTGGGGTGAGTCTCCACACCCAGTATTGTATGTGGTTACTGGGGAATCGAACCCGGGCCCTTGAGCTTGCAAGACAGGCGCAGGAACCACTGAGCTAACTCCCCGGCCCCCCACGTATTTTTTACTTGAAGAAAATTCTTGGAATTCTTCTATATACAGAGAACTTGTGGAGCTAGATTTGTTGTAATTTTTAAATCTAGTATTGAGGATTGAGTTTAGAACACACTGAATAATCAATAAATCTATTCTGAATGTTAATAAAGGAGTTCAGATCTACAGTCTAATAAAGAGAAAAAGTAAAAATATGTGATAAGCCTTTAACCCATGAAATCAAACAGATTGATTTCTAATAGTCTTTGAATAACTACTCCACTGGCCCCATAAAGAGCCAGTTCAAAAATCATCCTATGTTGCATTATTCCATTTAAAAGACTTACAGCTTTTTTTTAAGGGCTACAGATGGAAGGAATCTAAGGACTTGTGCATGCTAGGCAAGAACACTTTACCACTAAATTGTATCTTAGCTCAAAGCCTACTTTAGTTTTAAAGGAAGCCCCAGGAACTTCAGTGAGGGCCAAGTCTTTATTTTTTCATTTTATTACCCATTTCCATAAATACTGATCACAATAAAGTACAAAAATCATTCCAAAGCAGCATTCAACTTTGTGGTCCTTTACTTTTATAGCAATAAAAATTATAGCTGTAACAATACACACATACACAATGCAGAGAGAAACAAACAATGCAGAACACTAGCAACAGCAAGGGATGGAAAGTGAGGGGATTCCCCCTCAAAGTAGATGGCCATTTTGATCTCCAGAAAAACTGTGGATTGTGGTCTCAGATTACTTACCAGCAGGTTGTATAATAATCATTTAATTTTCTACATTTATAAACAGAACTAGACAAGAACAATATAAAATTCTAAGCTGTATCATTTGTGATTACCAGTGAGAACATTGTAAAGCAATGTCACTAGAATAATACATGTGAATGATCTTTACAATGATTTTAATGGCAAAAATCTAAATGATCTTGGGAAAAGATATTACCCTTTGAACAATGGCTGTCAAATCATACTTTTCAAATAGTCTGTGTGGACCGCTCTCCTTCAAAAACACAGAATGCAATTGTATTGCTTTACATCAAGGTGTACGTCCATGTAAAATGTCAGAGTGGTAGCTGAAGTGGCTTTGGGATCTTAGCAAAACTGTATCCCACTATGAGGCCAGAAAATAACCCTCTGTATCATTGCCTCTTGTTTCTTAAAACTGAACCAATAAAAACGCCTACTCCAGTGAGGTGAGTGGTTACTTTCTGAGAGAATGGATGGTGAGCACATGGTACTTTCTGATAAATAGCTGGAACTCAATAAATTTAAAAACTGTCATTAATACCTTCTGTTTCTTTTTCAGTCTTTTTTTCTCTTTCTTCTTCTCTAAAAATTGTTCCCAAGGGGTCAGTTTGTCTTTTCCTTCCAATTTGTTTTTTACCATTTCTTCAGCACTTTCTTTAAGGCCTAGGGGAAAAAATCAATTTATTTTAAAGTATTTTATCTTTAACCATGTAAGTTTATAAAAACAAAACAAATGTATGCATGTTTAATACAATAATACAATAATATGCAATACTAAACATTTGTGTACACCAAGATTAGAGGGAATTAACATCTAAAAAAGCTATTTTTAAAATAAGAAATATTAAATCAAATACAGCAACTTGGTACATTGTTAAGCCACGAAAGAAAATCCTTTAGGTTCAAACTTCATTTCTTGTTTTGGGTCTTTAAGAAACATTCTGGAGTGAATAAATCTCAGGATATGCGTACTAATTAATCTCATAAAATTACCTCCACTTGGTTTCTGTCACCTAAATGAAAGCCTGTATTCTTTGGCTACCTCGAGGACTAACAAAAATTAATTAGTAAGGCAATCTGCACTGAACACCTTAGATGGAAAGAATTCTCATAATCTGTCCTCAAGCATTCTGTGAGGCCACACAGTTAAAATCAAAAAGGACCACCAACTTCACACTCTACTTTGTATGATTTAGTCCTGTTATTTGCTCTTAAATTTCATCTCTAGAGATCTTGCTCATATAATGTTTCTAGGTATCTTAACACTTCTTCATTGTCTAGGTCAAATGAGGATTTTTGATGTACATATAGTAGTAAGTCCCTGTTGTTAGGTAAGTTATGGGTGGTCTTAAGTAAGAAATTCAGTGTTCTCAGTATCTGCTTACTGTGCACCACAGAACTAGAATTATAGTATCCTTAAAACTGTTTTTCATTTCACAGCATTTAGAATGCATCTGGGAAAATCACTTGGATTAACCAAGTCTCTCTTTAAAAAGAGCATTTAAAATCATTTCATTTATTATTCTTCAAAAAATACACTTTATGTTGTTTAAATATTTGAAGCCCTTTGTCAGCTGTTATAAGCCATTTTCTTTGAAATAATGAACAAGCAAACATACTGTCCAAAGGGACAGTAAAGGGGTTCCATGTCCTTTACCTTAGAGTATTAAGGGTCTACAAGAATAGCTCAGGAATTTTTTGTTAATTCTACTTTGGGTCTCGGGTTCCTTAGTGTAAAACAAGACTGGCATGATTGGGAAGTATCTAATCCCATTCACCTTTGCGCCACCCCACCTTCCCCAACTATCTGGTCAAAGTCCAAGTACATAATACAACTAATTGCAGTGCTTTTAGGCATTGAGCCCCAAAGAACAGTTTGAAAAACTGGAATAGATGATCTCTAAGTTCCCTTTCCTTGCTTTTTAAGCCAAGACTTAATCTCCACATTTCTAAGACTTAGAAAAGTATTACTTTTTTTGTTTTTTGTTTTTTTTTTTTAGGTTTTTTGAGACAGAGTCTCACTTTGTAGTTCAGGCTGGCCCCGAGCTCAGCCTCCAGAACTCACATCACAGCAATCCTCCTGCCTCTGCCTCCTGAGTGCTGGGATTACAGCCCTGAGCCACCACACCTAGCACTGTGGTATGTGGTACTGGTTGCTGCTGGGCGTGAGTCTCCAAACCCAGTATGGTATGTGGACCAGGGATCGAACCTGGGTCCTTGGGCTTGCAAAGACAGGCGCCCGAACCACTGAGTTAACTCCCCAGCCCCAGAAAAGTATTACTTTTATATACACTCAAGATTACATAGATTTGTTCTTATGACATACTGCTGGTAGGATCTCTGATTTATTGAATACCAACTCAGAAATACCACTTTCAATTAAAAAAATGTTTATTATGAAAAAAATATATACTTTACTATAATTTTTCAAGAGCAATGTGTATAATACAAAATCACGCTCAAACCTCCCAGTGTTTCAGTAGGTAAATGTATATTCAGATTCTTTTTTCAGAGAAGGCAGCAAATTTTGATAAAACAAGTTGACTTTAATAACAAAATAAAAATAATTTATATATAATGCCTGTAAGTCAGTACATAGTCCAACCTCAAATTTCAAACGCAGGGTACCATATTTTATTATTAGATATTTAAATAATTATCTTTATCATATTATAAAACTTCCATATACATTTAGAAGCTTTTCATTACCTCAAATATGAAGATCAATGATTTTTTTCTCACCAAAAAAAGGATTTTTTGTTTAATTTTGATCACTGAAACTTAAAACTCTTTTAGTTCAGCACAACTATACAGAAGGTTCTGTTATTTCCTATACTGGTTTGGTATCTTTTAACCTTTCTTAGGAAGCTACAAATACCTTGAGAACTTGACAAAAGCCACAGACTCCAACTATGAAACACTGTTGAGAAAACCTGCATGCAATGTCCTATAAGGTTTTGGACACTCAGTAATCACATGGAAGGATTCCAGAAGCTCAGGAAAAGAACACTGAGAGTGGCTGGAAGATTACAGTTCTTCTTATACAACTTCAGAACTTATTAGCACTAATATTTGTAGATTCAGGGTTTGTCTCTTGTAGTTATGTTATTTTGGACTGGGTAATTTTCTGAGGCAAAGGGTTATTGTGAATTTTATGAGATCTAACAACGTCTCCAGTGACGTCAGTAGCCCCAGTAAGGACAGCAAAACATCTCTCCAACATTCTCTACAGGAGCAAAATCACTCCTACTTGAAAAGCAGTGTTCTAGAATGACCAGATGCCACTTCTGAAAAGAGGGAATATGTAATTACTTGTACCACATAAGCGATATTTTATTTTTTTAGTACTTGATTATGTAATATTTTTCCACTTTGTAAGTTTTATCCGAATATATTTTTTTTCTACTTAGACCAAAACCAGCTTATGGCCACCTTCATTTTATTCTACATTTAGCACAGTGTTAGACACATAGTAAGTACTTAATACTCACTTAATTGAACTGTCCTGAAAGAAGGACTCCTATTTCAAGCCAAGACCCACAGTTCTAGAATAATTCATGAAATATTTATTCTTAGGAAGTAATATTTTTCTAGTATTTAGCCTGTTTATGGCAGTAAAGAAACTATCAAGTTAAATGTAGACTAATTTTTTTTTTTACCTAGCTCTTACTTAATACACTAAAATAGAGAACGACAAACACACTACAACGAATTACCACTTAAAAATGCTTTGTTCTCATTGTTATCATGAGGTCATTTAAATTTCTTGCCACAGATCACAGTTGTTTATGTTCTAACTTCTTAAAAATTTGCCCATCCCAGAAGCATCCTGGCAAATGCATAAGAACATTCTTCAGAGACAGTTTTAACTTCATTTGAGAGAAGTCACTATGTGATCAAAAATTGTAACTGTTTTTAGCTTTGCATAATTTTGTTCTTATATTTTAAGTGTATATACACAAGGACTGCTGAGTTATTAAGAATGGCATCAATAATCCTACAAATAAGGGATAAAACCAACTGTGAATAAAAAATGACTCAATTATGACTAATAATTTAAGCATAATCCATTCAGAGTTATTTTGGTGGTTTGTATAAATATAAAGAAGTCATAAATATCTTTACAAAATCCACTAACACAAGAGTACACATTCCTCCTCAGCATACTCATGAAATATTTGAAAAGTCTTCAAAAGGCAGAACATAAATAATTCATCTAGGCGCTATAACTGGTTTTGTTTATAAAAACAAAATGCAGATTTTAAGATTTCTGATATAGGCTGAAATCAAGATGTTACTGAAATGAAGACAAGATTCACTGCAAGTACTTATGGCTCAATTTTTAAAAATAGTTGTGTTATAAATCAGATGGTATAACAATTCCAAAAGCTTTTAAAAATGTAACCAACCATCACTACCACCAAAACTCCAAACTTGGAATTCATTCTGGGTATAAGGCTTTATAGAGGAAAACCACCAGACATGGCCAGCAGAACACCGCTATAAAAGGCAAGCCTTCAAACTGGTCTATTATTCCCAATGGCGTGGGGACAAAGAAGAACACATTATTCATATAACAAGAGTCAAAGCATACTTGGTCCAGATAGTGAAGGGGATCTTGGTGTCAATTTCCTTTCATGGTATGGTTAAGTGAATGTGTAAAATTGACATCTTTTAATATATCAGACAAAACAACTTACTAATCTTTGTAATGAGAAAGAAGATTTGAAGTATTTTGAACTTTGGTCAGGATTTCTTTTTTCTTTTTTTTGGAGACAGGGTCTCGCTTTGTAGTTCAGGCTGCCCTGAGTTCAGCCTCAAACTCACATCACAGCAATCGTCCTGTCTCTGCCTCCTGAGTGCTAGGATTACAGGTATGAACCACCACGCCCGGCATTGTGGTATGTGGTGCTGAGTGCTGGTGGGCATGAGTCTCCACGCCCGGCATTGTTGTATGTCGTTAGCTGTATAGAACCCGGGCCCTTATGTTTGCAAGACAGGCACTGGAACCACTAAGCTAAATCCCTGGCTCAGCCAGGATTTCTTATTTGAACTTCACAAATCTCTCCTGAATTCTGACAATATTCTATTCTTCTGTCAGTTTATTTGTCACAGTTCATTTGTCTGTGAAGGTAATTCTAGTGGTTTGTGGGAGGCCTAGGATACAGAACATATCTTGTAAATATCTGCTGAATAGAAGAACAAATGAAAGGGAAAAAAAGAGTTAGATTTGTTTCCAACCGATGGACCGAAAGCAAGACTGCATAGAATTTTAAAGTAAAATAAATCAAATCTTAGGAACCAACTGCAAAAACAAATAGCTATCGCCAGTCAATGTGGTTACATTTAATACTGGTAGAACATTATTATATCTACTACACAGAAACAACACGGAGAGCTAACATTAAGCATAACAAGGATAAAAAGTTATAGCTAAAGTGGGTGTTGTGGGGCTTGCCTGGGATCCCTGCTACATGAGAGGCTAAGGCAGGAAGATGGCATGTGCTGAGATAACCTGAGGAACTTAGATCTCAGCTCAAAAAGATTTTTAAGGGCTCGCAAATAGAGATAAAAACAGCTGAGTACTCATACAACATGTGAGAGCCCGAGGGTTCAATCCACATGACTTCACTTGAACCAAAAGTTAAAGGTAAGATGCTCAGGGATGATTTCTCACCTGTTAACTCTAAATCTGTCAAAACATTCAATGATATATTCACAGGCAATAGTGAGAAAAAGCACTCACTGAATGCATAAACACTTTCTTGTTGCCTGCCTGAAAGCTGTTTCCCTAGACAGAAACTGGTTTATATTTATCTGGAATTTCTGCTTATATTACTCTATCTTCATCCAAATCTCTTTTTACTCTCCTTAAAATGATGGTTTCCACTTGCAACTATGTTCAGTTTCCTGCATATCAAACTGTCCATGCTTCCTAGAATCAAATCTTCCTGAAATGTGGATTTCAAATACAAGGAAATATTTGGACTTCATCTGAGAACTATATTTCCCTGCAGTTTATTTGTATGCTTCTCAGGCAGTCTGTAATTCCCTAGTAGACCATAATCCTCTCCAAGTTTGGTGAGATTGTTCTTCTAATTAATTTATGATTAAGAAGATGAAGAACTACTTTTTTTTTAATCCTTTTTTTTTAGGTTTTTTGAGACAGGGTCTCACTTTGTGGTTCAGGCTGGCCCTGAGCTCAGCCTCCAGCTCACATCACCACAATCCTCCTGCCTCTGCCTCCTGAGTGCTGGGATTACAGGCGTGAGACACCACGCCTGGCACTGTGGTATGTGATACTGGTTGCTACTGGGTGTGAGTCTCCACACCCAGTATAGTATGTGGTTACCGGGATCAAACCCAGGTCTTTGCGCTTGCAAGACAGGCGCTGGAACCACTGAGCTAAATCCCCGGCCCTTTTTTAAAAAAAATCATTTTTAAACACTTAGGAACAAATTTTAGTAGAAAATAAATGAAAATTTTAAATGAATAACAATGATATAAAGAAACATGGAATTTTCAGTTCAGTGGTAATAAGAAGGGTGAAACAGAAATTCTGATCTACCTCAGAAGCAGGGAGTTTTTGTTGGGGACATACACTAATGCACTATGCTCTAGTATGGATTTGGGGTTATTATGGGCAGTTGGCCAAGGAGGCAAGAGACACGTGGAGTCTGAGCATGGTGGGAGGTCCCACCCGAGACTACTGCATAAAGCCAGGATCCTTAAGTGGATGATGTCCCTCCCCTACAATTGAGAGGGAATACATGCCTGTTTGGGCTCTGGATATGGGCAGAGCAAGAGAAATAAAAATACATTTTCCCAAGAGAATTTATAACCACAAGCCCACAAAGCCATGGGTTTGTGGTTGGAATCCACACTGCTTGTGTGGCCCCAAATACTTCAATCCAAAAATTCAGTTTCAATAGGTCTTGGATTAGAAATGACCTTAGGCACCTGGCAAATACTCTCTAAAGGAAGCACTTCTGACCCAGGCCCCTGAGAATTCCCAGATGAAAAGAAAGATCCAAAACAAAGTGATCAAAATAAAAATTTACTATGAATTAGAGTAGGCAGAAAAAAACTCAAATGCAGAACTATAAAGAATATGAGTTTGGAATTAAACATGTAAAATAAAATTAGTACTTAAAAAAAGAAGGAATTAAAAGATCATATCATCAAAAGGATAATACAAATCTGAGGGAAAAAAGCTTCATGAAACAAAGAAATAACTGAAATGATAAATGGCCAACTTAAGGAGGTAAAGAACAAAAATAATGAAGTTAAATAAATGAATAAATTACTCAAGCATGATATACAGATTCAGATATGGAAAATATGTGAACATAAGGATTCACCTTATGCTTAAAAATTACCCAGTTTTAGGAGTTTGGTACTGGGCCTAAGAACAGGTAAACAAATTAACCAGTAAAATAGAGTTAAGCAGTAGATCCATACAGTTGTGAAACTCTGGCACATAATGGATGCGATATATCAAGATTCCAAGGAGAAGGGAGAGATTACTCAGTAAACTGAACAGGATAAACAGATTTTATATGTGGCATAAAATGAAAATAAATCCTTATTTCATATAACCACCTCTGGATAGATCAAGCATTTAAATCTTAAGTCTTTAAATAGAAAATAAAAGGAACACTGCTCTTGCCCATATAAAAAAAGATTTCTTGGGCTGGGGATTTAGTTTGGTGGTTCCAGCATTTGTCTGGCAAGTACAAGGGCCCAAATTCAATCCATGGTACTACATGCCACAATGCCAGGTGTGGTGGCTCATGCCTATAATTCCAGCACCTGGACAGCAGAGGCAGGAGGACTGCCACGAGTTTAAGGCTAGCCTGGGCTACATAGTGAATTCAGGGCCAGTCTGAACTACAAAGCGAGACCCTGTCTCAAAAAACGATTTCTTAAATGAAACATAAAAGTAATAACCAAAAAGGATGAAATTGACAGCATCATCATTTAAAATCAATTGCTCTATACTCTGGTTTCTCTTCAGATCGTATAAATCTTTCGCCTTTTAAAATCAATTGCTCTGTTAGAAGATAAAGCAAATGGGGGAGATAATTATAAGCTAGGAGCTACTTGGTATTTTATAAAACACAAAGGTTAGTATCAAAGCTAAATAAAGAAGCCCTAAAACCCAAATGCAACAGAAAAATATGTCAAAAGACACTTCATAAACATTACATCATGGAAAAAAAATATACAGTTCAATCTCATTAGTGACAAAAGAAATTCAAATATAGCACTGCTGTTGTGAATGTAAAATAATATCATTAAACTTTTAAGTCAAACACTCATATTCTATGACTAGCAATTATACTCCTAAGTGACCAGTGAAACTTAGACACAGTGAACACACACTAGGAGACAAGTACCAGAAAAAAATACTCTATAAAAGGGTATTTAAACTGTGGTATAAGTCCTATTTGCAGGGTGTGTGTGTGTGTGTGCGTGTTCGCGCGTGCGCATGTGCACGTGCCCATGTGGGCACCTCTCTCAGAAAAATAAAATGTGTAGCCAAAAATAAAAAAATAAAAAAGAGTAATACCACAGAATACTTTTATAAAATTCAAGGTAAACAAAGACACGTATTTTCTTCCACATTTACTGGGATGAATTTACAAGTACGTTTAATATACATTCTCACTACAGTAGTTCACTTTATCAACAGAGGATACATCCTCACAGACTGCCAGTGGGTGCCTGAAACCTGAAGTACTGAGCCCTATATTCTGAGACTGACATTGAGACAATCAACTTGCATCTGAGATGGCTAACAGGTGTGTAGCATACACTATGGATAACTCACATTCAGGGTGAAAATATATGTTATTTTGTCACAATACTCAGAATGGTGTACAATTTAAAACTTATGAATTCTTTCTGGAATTTTCCATTTAATATTTGTAGATTATCATTGATCATGGGTAACTGAAACTGCAGAAAACTACAAATAAGGGGGCACTGCTGTATGTCTAGAAAAACTTTCTAAATAACTACTAGAAAAGTAGTAACTTCCTATTCTTTTCCCTATTATGATACAGAAAACTATCATGTTTGTACATTACACTGGAGAGGCTGGTGATTTAGCTCAGTGTACATTATACTGAAAAGAATGAAGGAGATAACTAGACAAGGACAGTTTAGAGGTTTTGGCTGGCCTAAAAGTTGAGAAGTTGAGCGATCATTATCTTAGCACAACTGAGAATTTAACTCAGAGGTGCTGCCACCTGTCTTGCCAAGTGCAAGGTTGTGAGTTTGATCCCCAATACCACAAAAAAAAGGGGAAAAAATATATCTTGGCATAGCAGACATCCATTGGAATCATGTTAGCTAGAAATCTTCGAATAATCACTTAAGGTTTACTCTTTAAATTTTTCTAATATGTTTTGAATGTATTACATTGACACGTCCTCTGTGCAACATAAATTAAAAACGAGAATAATGCAGAATCAAAATAACTTTAAAATTTAGAACTTCAGTATTTCTATAGCGTCTCTTAAAATACCAAGCACTGTCTCTATTTTAATGATTTCTCTCATGTACTGTGATAATATCTACTAAGGAAATCCATGATAGTTAAGCATTCACTGAGACCAGAAAGTTACCTGAATCTTGGAATACTAATAATACACATGCTTAGAAGGCTGAGGGGAAACAGCAAATATGCTCCCTCTGTCTTTTTTCAAATGTTCAGAAGAGTTTAGTAATTAGAAGACAGACTTGTCAGACACTGTCCTATCTATGATACTGGTGTAGATCAAAATGTTAGAACACTTTAAGGGAGTCTTAAGTATCCTGGGCACATGTTGGTGAACACATACAGATTGGGAAAGACATTGAACTAAGAGGCCATGCTCACAATTTAAGTAGCAACTTACAGATATATCCTTTAAAAAATTTTTAATGGGTTATAAGATTAAAGGTTTGAAATTACAGTTTTTTTTCTCAGCTTTATATTCTTGAGCTACTCTGTGCCTCAGTTTTCTCTTTGCAAAACAAGGCACTAACCACTTTGAAGAATTCAATGTTACTTATAAAGAAGCTTGTACAGTTCCTGATAAATATAGGCATCCAATAAATACAAGTTTCTTCTTTCTCCAAAGAACATTTTAAAACATAATTTTTCTAGATTGAAATAATGCATCTAAAAAATTACTTTAAAAACATTTTAATTTTCCAATGTTTTAAAAGAAATGAGCTGGGCTGGGGATTTAGCTTATTGGTTCCGGCGCCTGTCTTGCAAGCACAAGGGCCTGGGTTTGATCCCCGGTAACCACATGCCATACTGGGTGTGGAGACTCACGCCCAGAAGCAATCAGTACCAGACACCACAATGCCGTGGGGGGTGGTGGCTCATGCCTATAATCCCAACACTCGGGAGGTAGAGGCAGGAGGATTGCTGTGATGTGAGTTTGAGGCTGAGCTCAGGGACAGCCTGAACTACAAAGCAAGACCCTATCCCCCCCCCACCACCACAAAAAAAAGAAATAATGGGCAATGAGAACCAAACATGAAATATGTTTTATGACAATCTAAATTGACATTGCTTAAGAAAAGACTGGTCAAATCCTGTAAAGACAGGATTAAACAATTAATTAATTAATTTATGGAAGCCAATTCTTAGGAAAGTGTATACCTTCAAAGTACATGCTTCAATTTGCTATATCACATCACTTCAAAATCCAAAGGAACATCATCCAAGTCAAATTAGTGGTCCAGATCTCTAGGCATATTTAAGATCAGATTTATAAATTTGTGTCAAATAGTTTTACAGATAAAAGTTTTCCATGTCACCAAAGGACAGACTGAACTAAGGTTATGTCTCTTGAGACTTGTTTGATGACAGCGAATCCATCCATGCTCAATAAAGATTAAAAAGAGGAAGGAAAGTATACTTCCTTCCCCCAGCAGATTATATCTGGCAAATGCTATCAACAAGAAAGCAGCAATTTTAATTGGAGCAGACACAAGTTCAACTCATGGAAGCTTTTACCAGGTTCAGCTTGGACCTTAAAGCTGAAAATTACCATTACATTACAGTCAGTGAGCAAATGTGTATAACAGCCTAACCAAAAATACAGAAAAAGGTAGCAAATCTTTCATGGTGCAATAATGTGGCATATGGTGTTAGAGAAGGATTAAGTTTTGTGCAACCAAAGACTTGTCCTTTATGTGACTTTACAAACTGTACATTCTAAAGAAACTAGATTTGGTTTTGTGTATAATTTTATCAGCATATCAGATTTCAAAAATTAAAAGTTCCCTACTTAATACTGTAAAGTAATAGAACCCTTTCATAAAACAATACCTGACGAGAGATATGAGATATTCTACTTTTATGAATTTTATCTCTGAAAGTGCCATAAAAGGTTATTATGGTTTCCATAACAAAACAAATACCAAGAATGATTTTTATTTGTTTCACTGTTAGTGTATGTTCGCAATACATAATCTTTATATTCCTCTTGGGGAATTTCTATAAATGATACAAAATGTGATAAAAAAATACAGTCAATGTTTTAGCCTCTTAAAACATTTATTACAGTAAAAGGCATACTGTACTTAGTCTCTCTCAAAAATCTAAAAGTACTACTCATTTTAAAGACACTTATCCCACCATTCTCGCCACTTTCTAAAGCAGTTCTGGGTCTTCCTTCCTGAACGTCTTCTGCTGTTGCAGCTACCTCCATGTTAAACCAAAACATTTACCTTTAAGAATTATTTTGATTTTGGGGAAGAGCCAGAAGTCTCACAGTGCCTCATGTGGTGAACCGATGGATGAAGACACTCTGATGTTTTTACTAGGCTGCCTTTTGGTAGGACGGTGCTCAGCAGCAGCATTCATTGCTTTTTTGGATCACATCATGTATGTACACTCACAAAAGAACACTTCTAGAACTTCTTGAAGGAAATGCCAAGAACATGGGACAAGTGTTCAAAAAAGGAGTACTCTGAGGGGACATTAATAGCAAAGTGTTTTTCACTGATCACCTACTGCAGATACTTGATCATTTTTGCTTCTCCTTACCTGACTTTCAAGAGTGATTCTTTTTGTTTTTTTGAGATAAGGAGTGTCACTAAGTAGCTCAAACTGTCCGTGAGCTAACTATGTAACCCAAGCTGGCCTTTAATTTACAGCCATATTTCTATCTCAATCTTTTAAATGTTGGGGTTACGGGCATGTATTATTACACGCAGCTTCCAAGATTTTAATTTACCAATCAGAAATACAATGTAATGTGAGAGAGACATTATTAGTATAATCTAGAAACACATAAAATAAAAGTGAAATCTGAAAAGCAAAATGTAAAACTGGAGTATAACCCTGGCTGCTTCTCATTTTTATTATACATTCCAAATGATTTGATTGTTTTTATACAGTATGAAATTTCAGCTTATTACCTTATAAAACCTTTACAGTAAACCTGCTAAATGGATGATTCAAGGAAGGAGCACATACTGAAGTTTTACAATGGTAATCACTAGCTGGCTGTACTGCTGTAGGCCTATAATACCAGCCCTTGGGAGCCTGAGGCAGGAGGATTGCTGTGAATTCCAGACCAGCCTGGGGTGCATGGTGAGGTCAAAAAGTCACTGACACTTTGTCTCAAAAAGCCAAAAAACCTCTGTATTGCACACACATTAATAGTCATTTAATAGCTGTGTGACTTTGTATAAATTTGCAATAGTGCACCAGGGTGACCTAATATCCTGCCCATCACCAAATAGGGTGACAAACTGTGAATTCTTTGAGCTTATTTTTAAGTACATATTTTCCATTTAATGTTCTCCTTTAAACTCAACTCAAAATTTAAGCATCTAGCTATTATAAAAGCTTTGATCAAAAAATATTTTTGTGAATATATTTCAAATAATGAATGCATTGGCAAATAAATGAAAACACAGAGGTAGCCAAAAGTAAATAGTGAACAGGTTTTAAGATGCCTGAAACTTAAAATGCTTGGAGTAGGCTTGCTTACCAAAATGAACGTAAAACTGATTCAAAAACATTTTTTTTCTCCCAAGAACAGAATGAACATAAAATAGCCATATAATCATGTCACTGGTGTCTATGTATTTAAGCTTTCCAATGAAACATGAATAGAGGAATAGAAATGAAATAAAGGAGGGAAAAGAACCAAAACCAAAGGGCAGACACTGGAATTGAAGTGAGATTACAACTGTAAAGAGTAAAGGAAAGAGTAAGCAGAGCAGCAGAAGGAAGCCAAGAAGAGATCCAGTGTGCCGAGTGTGACCTGAGTCCTTTTCTTCCCCTTTAGGTTTTATCCTTCCTGGTCTCCACCTATCCTAGAACTGGGGATTCCTGACACGATCTCCTCATGATATTCATAGCTTCACTATTATCACAGCTCCTGGACTGTCAAAATTAATCTTACCTGTTCTTTATTCATATTTAAATCTGTTACCACAAGAAGTTTCCAATTTCCAAATCATTTCTCTTCCCAACTCCCTTTCTTTCTCATTGACTGAACTTCTAATCATTACCAGTCTTAAGTAGACATTAGCAAAAATCCCTTTATCATTTACTTGGTGATGTGAGCCTCAGCCAAACTGCTTCTCCCTTGAGGGCACTGCCCCCTTTTAGGAGATAAACTGTTCTCTTCCAAGACTAGCCTTCTTGGTATTCATTGTTAGCTCCAGTCCCTGAGTTGGCTCTCTTCAAAGCCCTTAACCTTTTCTTTTTGGTGGTACAGGGGACGGTACCCAGGATCTTGGGTGTGTGAGTCAAGTGTGCCACTACTGAGCTGAATCTGCAGTGTATGCCGTTAACTTTGACTACAATGTCATCAGACAATAGCATCTACTACCTCATCTTACTACAGGTATCTAATGACTACAGTATTCCCCTCATTTCTCAAAGAAATTAGCTCCTTGTTCATTACTATTCTGTCTAGTATACCTCTTAGTAATTTTAGTATCTGTACTGACAACATGTACACTTTAGGTCTCACAGTTTACTGAATACTTCTCTTATTAAGTCTCTATGCTCCACTCCACTCTATCTCAGAAACTCTGCATAGGATTGTGTCATTAATAAAAACTGAAATTTCACGATGATCTCTTTTCCCCCTGATCCTGAGAACTGAACTCAGGATCTTGCACTTGCCAGGCAGGCATGGTACCACTGAGCTACCTGTCGGGCCCACTAGGATCTGAACTATCATCCCAATTTCTTTTCATTTTACTCTCCAACACCTCAAGGCTAACACTTATAAGTAAAGAACCTATAATTCTCTTACCTTCTTTTTTACCTTCTTTCACGTTCCATATACCCACTTCTCTCCTAACTCAACATAGACATGTTCCATCATTACAATCACCACTCACATTTATCTTTTAGTCTATTTCATTCTGTCTTGTCTTACTCTAAAATTCTCCATTCCTGTACCATACAATTAAATATACTAAGAAAAGATTTAATTATGTCAACCCATCTTACTTTGTATGACCATGATTGTCAAGTGTCTCCTTGTTACTGTTCAGCAATCCTATTTATATTTCCTTTCTTGCATTCTCTTTAACGATTATCTCATACCTTCTTTGTTTAATACTCTAACTCCTACTTCCTTCTCTCTACTCTCAGTGGATGAACTATATGCAATTCTGCAACAGGCCATGTTCTCGACTCTTGCAAAAATACCACGTCTGTTTATCTACTTCAGGACATAATTTTTACATTATCTATTTTTGTGTGTGCATTTACAGATCATTCCAGAAGCATATGGCATGCTGCTTTTGTTTTTCTTGCCATCTTAAAAACAAAATGCTCTTTTTATTTTCTCTTCTAGTTTCTTCTCATTTTTCCCTGATTTATCACAGGAAACCAGGGATGGTTAAACCATGAGTGCATAGTGACTTAGGAAAGGAATGGAGAAAGATCCAAGAATGCAAACAAACACAGAAAGAATGAAAGAAACTGAAAATTAACATTTTGCAATCAGCAATCTACTTAAGTAAGGATCATCAAAAATTATAAAGCCACCTGGTTAAACAATGAACAGGATATTCACACAGTCTCACCACACAAATTACTTATCAGTCACAAAGAAAAAAATGTGCTTTGACAGTGAAGAAATCAGTTGGACCACTTTAACTGAGTGAGTCCGGTTAGCAGCACCAATAATTGGGCAAATTAACATCATACAGCTCTGGATAAGTAAAGGGCAATAGGCAGGCTATCTATCTATCTATCTATCTATCTTTTTATGGAAGATTCTTATCAAGACCTGTTACATGAATTATAAAGTAAAAAACAGTAGAAGATAGTGGGATTCTACCGGCCAACTACTATGTATACTTTAAAAAATGAATGACTAGATTCCAGATCAGGAAAGGTCTACAAAGATTACTATAAGAAATTTGACTAATCAATTTCCTTAGTGTGATAATGGCATTGTGCAAGACGTCTTTTTTTTTTTAATTTACTCTCAGAAATGGTGTTATAGGGATGAAATCTGATAAAGCCTACAGCATTATAATATCAAGTGTTTCAGAACAAGGAGTTGCCTGTAGTTGCTGCTTCTCATTCTTTGGACTACTCATTTTCATCCCTCACACCACCAAAACTATTCGATATTACCAATGATCTCTACTTAGCTAATATTCTTGCTCCCTTTCCCACTGGATATTCTACAACCTTGAATTCCTTCCTACTTCTCTGATAGCTTTTTAAAAAATGCTTTTGGTGCCAGGTGAGGTGGTTCACACCTATAATCCCAGCACTTGGGAGGCAGAGGCAGGAGTATTGCTGTGAATTCAAGGCTGAGCCCGATCCAGCCTGAACTACAAAAGCAAGACCTTGTCTCAAAACAAAAAAGACATAACAAAAAACAACAAAGTTGCTTTTGGGTGGTCCTTTCTCTGTCTCTAATAAATGCTGGAGGCTCTAGTGATTAATATTTGAACTTTATTCTTTTCTACCTATATTCACTAACTTTGTGTTCATTCTCAGAGTTCTACATAACAAAGATACCTAAATTTATATCTCTATACCTGACTTCTTCCTTGAATTTTTTTATATGCTTAACTGACTCCTTGGAATTTGGTTTGTAATAGACATCTTAAAGTTAACATATGAAAAAAGACATTGTTGATGCTTTCTTTTTTTGTTTATTGAGACAGGGTCTCGCTGTGTAGTTCAGGCTGACCCTGAGCTCAGCCTCCAGCTCACCTCTCAGCAATCCTCCTGCCTCTGCCTCCCGAGTGCTGGGATTACAGGTGTGAGCCACCACGCCCAGCACTGTGGTATGTGGTTATCTGGGATCGAACCTGGGTCCTTGCGCTTACAAGACAGGCGCTGGAACCACTGAGCTAAATCCCTGGCCCTGTTGATGTTTTCTTGCAAACCTGTCCTACCCATCATTTTATCACTTCAGGATTATTGTAACCACCTGATTAATTTCCCCCATTTTGTCTATGTACTATTTTATAGTCAGAGTATCCTATTAAAAGGAAGAACCAGATCTTACATCTCCTCGCTCAAAACTCTCCAATGGCTTCCCTAAGAAGTTCATGCTCATGGCCTACAAGACTTTTAAAATGGGCTCCAGTTCCCCACTGACCACATGTATTTTTCTCATTTGGTCTCTCCATGCCAGCAATACTGTTCTCTCTGCTCCTTTGCAAACACAATATAAAATTACAACATCAAAGGCACTCATTCCCTATTTTTCTGTTGTAATACATTTTCCATTCTCTGACCTCTGCTCACATATATTTCTTGTTTGTCATCTGTTTTCTTATCACTGGGGTGTTTAGAATATAAGATCTCTAAGATGAGGGAATTTGTATTTTTTTTATAAGGTAATAAATCCTGGTATATAAAAGTGCTCAGTAAGTATTTCATAGGATAGTGGAAAAGTTGAAGGAACTGAATGATGTCTATTCTTTTGTTTTGGTACTGGAGATTGAACCCAGAGTCTTCACTCTGAACTACATCCTCAGTCTTCTTGAAGGGTTATCCCAGATAACCACATACCACAGTGCTGGGCGTGGTGGCTCATGCCTGTAATCCCAGCACTCGGGAGGCAGAGGCAGGAGGATTGCTGAGAGATGAGTTGGAGGCTAAGCTCAGGGTCAGCCTGAACTACACAGCGGGACCCTGTCTAAATAAACAAAAAAAGAAAGCATCAAGAATGTCTTTTTTCATATGTTAAGACTGTTAAGAAGGGTAAGGGTAATCCTGAATTTGATTCCTAGTACTGAAAAAAAATTTATATGTATCATTAGATTAGTAGCCACAATGAGGCAGGCAGGAAACTAGCAAAAACTTGAGATACTAGATAGCTCATATTTTATTTAAAAATCCTGAAAAAGGGCCAGGGATTTAGCTAAGTGATTCTGGCATCTCCTTACAAGTGCAAGGTCCCAAATCTGATGCCTGGGACCACATATCAGTGGTAGGTGTGGTGGCTCATGCCTGTAATTCTACCACTCAGGAGGCAGAGGCAGGAGGGTTGCTGTGAATTCAAAGTTAGTCTGGGACTACATAGTAAATTCAGGGCCACCTTGAACTACAAAGTGAGACCCTGTCTCAAAAAACTAAAAGTAAATAAATATCCCGAAAAACACATTTTTATTGATTTATTTATGTTTTTTTTTTTTTCTTTGACACAGTGTCTCACTTTGTGGTTTAGGCTGGCCCTGAGCTCAGCCTCAAACTCACTCACAGCAATCTTACTGCCTCCTGAGTGCTGGGATTACAGGCATGAACCACCATGCCTGGCACTGTGGTATGTGGTGCTGATTGCTGCTGGGCGTGAGTCTCCACACCCAGTATTGTATGTGGTTTCTGGGGGATCGAACCCGGGTCCTTGAGCTTGCAAGACAGATGCCGGAACCACTGAGCTAAATCTCTGGCCCTATTTATGTATTTTTTTGGAGACATGGACTTGCTGTGTAGTTTAGGCTAACCTTGAACTGGTAGTGATCCTACTGCCTCAGTCTCCCAGGTGCTAGGATGACAGGTATGCAACACTATTCCCAGGATTTTTACTAATTAATAAGACTGCATTATGACATCTCCATAGAAACAAAATACCAATAGGAAGAGTAGTTCATTTCAGTTGTTACATCCATGAACCTATTATTTATGTTCTTTAATACTTAAGGAATTAAGCTCTACATGTTACTCTATGGTATAAACTACTGCAAAAAGGAAGTTTAACTAGAGCAAACCAGGCCTTTTAAAACTCAAACCAAACTACACTCAGCAAGTATTAGTGATGAAGAGTGGTTATTTTTCAGGGTTGGGGATTTAGCTCAGTGGTTCTGGCACCTGTCTTGCAAGCACAAGGACTGGGGTTTGATGCTGGTAACCACATACAACAATGCTGTGCTCATGCCCACCAGCAATCAGTATCACATACCACAGTGCCAGGTGTGGTGGCTCATGCCTGTAATCCCAGCTCTTGGGAGGCAGAGGCAGGAGGACTGCTGTGAGATCAAGGCTGTATGCCAGAATTACAAAAGTGAGACTCTGCCTCAAAAAACAAAACAAAACAAAAAAACAGTAGTTATTTTTCTAAAGAGATTGATGCTTTGGAGATTCAGGCCACAGAAAAACCTTTAATAATACAGTTTCATAGTGGCCCTTTGTAGTTTACTGAAGTATAATATGAAAACCCAAAGACTTAACATAACTAATACTGTGAATACGTTTTTAAAGACACAAATCTAGCAAGATATACATATGACTTAGATAGTACTTTACAGTTTATAAAGCACTTTTATAAATATCTCAAATTCAGCAAGAAAATAATTATTCTTTTTCTACCAAAAGAGTACACTGATGTTCAGAAAAATTAGCTAAAAAACTTAGGGTTGGGATTTAGTTCAAGCGGTATTGTGCCTACCTTGGAAGCACAAGGGCCTGAATTTAGTCCCCAGTACCGCAAACAAAACAAAACAAAAAAGAAACCCTTACATTGTATATAGAGTATCTAAAAGATTCCTTTACCTTTTTTTTTTTTTCTTTCCTGGTATCAGGGATCAAACTCAGAACCTTGTGCTTGGAAGGCAGGATCTGAGCTAAACTGCCGCTCCAACCACTTAAGCTATTTACATTCATATTTTATGTGCTTATACATAATATAGGTAATGACTCGCCACTGCAGCCTTCAAAAATATTACAGTTTGGGACTTTTAAAACATTTAAAATTGAAGTGTTCAATGAGAAAACTTCTCATTCTTCTTTATTAGAAGTAAAAAAATATATACCCAACAATGGTAATTCTATGAAACTGGAACTCATATTGATACTGAAGACATTATAAGCTAGTGTAAGATTTTTGGAAAAAAATTTGGACATAACCTCAGGACACAAAATGTATTCATGTCTTTTGCTAGTTCTATTTCTGGAAAGTTATCCTATGAAAGCAATTCAAAAAATGAAAAATGGTATAGATTATTTATATATCCTTCCACTTGGCATCTGAGACTTAATATTTGAGGTTGTAACACTGGTAGTTTTAACAGTTTGTAAGAGAACCACAGTTTGATCCACAGCATATGTAAAGTTGCTGTGTGAGGGAGGAAGTCACGTAACTAAGTTAGCCTGATTGTCAGCATCTGCTTCTCACTGTGGCCTGGATGCTCCTACTAGTCTTCATGTGCATAAAAGTATTTCTAAAGTATGGAAAAACAACTGTTGTTAAAACCTTTAAACTTAAAAAGTCTGAAAAAGCAAGCCAATTTGGTGATAAATGTAGAGACATCTAAGAAAAGACTGTTCTATGTGAGTTTGGAGTCTGTTATATTTTGCAATACCATAGGTCTACCATAGTGGAAGATTGGAAACATGGGTAATATTTGACAACATAAAAATGGTAAATTAGACTGCAAGTGGTTAAAATTTTCAACTCTAAGCAGTGGTTAAAATTTTCATTTTGAATTTTCAAATTAATTTATATTGCATTAATATTATATCCACAAATAAAACATTAAGATAAAAATGTAGTGTTAAAAGTGTACTTCATGTTATGAAGTCAGCAGTATCGACAGCAAAAACACTGAGAAAAGAAAATAAGGCATCAAAATTCCTCATTAACACAGGAACATATATTTGTATTCATGAATTCTGTAGCCAGGTTCAACTAACTGTCAATCAAAGAAAATTAAAAAACAAAAAACCAATGTTTCTGTACTGAGCATGTGAAGACTTTTTGTTTTGTCATTATTCCCTAAAAAAAAATACAGTATAAAAATTTTTACATACAATTTACAATAGTCCTAGGTATCATAAGCAACCTAGAAATGATTTAAAGCACAGAACAGGATAAACGTGTGTTTTATGTAAGGAACAGGCCACTTTATGTAACTGATGAGCATTTTCAGATTTTATTTGTGGGGGGTTCCTGGAACTAATCTCCCAAGAATACTCAAGGAAAATTGTATGTAAACAGCAGTAATCTTCAAAGAACAGTATTGGTTGCAAAAATACATGCTAATTTGCCTAGGACTGTTGAATAAAACCACGTGCACCCTATAGAACAATTCTGTTTATCCCAGCTTTTATCTTTGTTTAGTTCTGACATTGTTTTAATTAGCATTGTACTAGTACTATAGTACTGTACTATGCCATATTTCTAGGACTACCGCAAAACTAGGATGAAATGGAAGACTGTGTAATAATGTTCTGTGTTAACGAACTCTTACAAATTAAAGACTCAGAGAGATTATGAAAGAAAAGATCATTTCAAAATTACATATTTCGAAAAGCAACACAATGTTAAAGCAATGGTGCCTCAATTCAAATTGCTATATTCTGAAAATAACAAAATAAATCCTAGCAAAGATTTACTTTTGTAAGTGGACAGGAATAATTTGTAAGTAGGATGTCAATGAAACTAAGAGTAACCTGGCCAGAATCTAAATGCTAGTATCAAAGTGAGTTAAATACCACATTAATTTCTTCACTAAATCCCTTCTACAAGACAGGATATTTTTTTTTAGGTTTTTTGAGACAGGGTCTCGCTTTGTAGTTCAGGCTGGCCCTGAGCTCAGCCTCAAATTCACAACACAGCAATTCTCCTGCCTCTGCCTCCCGAGTGCTGGGATTACAGGTGTGAGCCACCATGACCCGGCACTGTGGTATGTGGTACTGGTTGCTGCTGGGGTGAGTCTCCACGCCCAGTATTGTTATGTGGTTAATGGGGATTGAACCTGGGCCCTTACGCTTGCAAGACAGGTGCCGGAACCACTGAGCTATATCCTCAGGCCAAGACAGGATTTTTAAAAACTCTTATTTCCTAAGAATAATTTCCTTTTTTTTTGAGACAGGGTCTCATTTTTGTCCTTCAGGCTGCTCCTGAGCTCAGCACTGAACTCACAACAATGCTCCTGCTTCTGCCTCCCAAGTGCTGGGATTACAGGTGCGAGTCACCAAGCCCAGAACTGTGGTATGTGGTTCTGACTGCTGGTGAGCATAAGTCTCTACCCCCCAGCATTGTTGTAAGTGGTTACCTATGGAACTTGGCCCTTGCACTTGCAAGGGAGGCACTGGAACCACTGAATTAAATCCCCACCCCTCCAAAGAGTAATTTCTTTATCTTCACATCTAAAAGACATTCAATAACCTCAAATAAAGGAAAACAAGAAATCATTTACAGCACCTAATTCGTACCTGGAACCCACTTAATTTCCATTTCCATATCATTTTCTTTGCTTTTTTTTTCTTTTTCTTGAATAACCTGCAAGAGCTGCCTGTATTTAGCAATTTGTTCTTCATCATTCTTCTGACTTTTCTTTGTTTTGCCATCATCTTCTCCACTGACTTCATCATTATCTAAAAAAGAAATTTCATTTAACACACAGAAAACGAATCCTATTTTTAGTATTTACACTACAACTCTAACAGCTGTGTAAAAGAAATGTCAGATATATTGCAACCACAGATTATTGAAATTAGACTTACTTTTGAATATTATATGAATAAAATGAAAGATGTAGGCATCATATATGATAAAATCAGTTGCAATATAAGCACTGTCAGAGTAGTTTGTTTGGAATTGCCTTTTTACTGAGTTAAGTCACTACTTCAAAATAATTTTCCAGTTACATAACATCCTTGGACTTCTCTACAAGCTGCAAGTCAATAAAAATGGCATTTTGGCTTTTTGTCCTTTCCTGTTCAGCATAGTAGCTTTAAAAATGTTCTGTCCAATAAAAGGAGAGTGACTATTATTGGAGTGAATTCAGTACATGGACTTAGCTTTCCAGACAGAAGAGATACATTTTTTTATAATATAAATCTAAGTAGACTAAGTTCTTTCTTCATTACATTGTCAATAAGCAGTTTTACGGATCTTGATAATATAAATAATAAAAAATAGAAATTAATTCAATTTCACTGTGTAGGAAAATATTTTCACTTCCACTTAATAGTTTTAGAAAAAATTAGAATACAAAGGAATAGTATAAAATTCATGGGCAATGAATGTAAAAAGAAATAATACATCAGTTTGTTTGTTTTACATTTCCATTACAATTTTCCAAGTCAAAACCAGAAATTAGGAACTTGGGTTTTAATGTAAAACATTCAGACTTACTCAATTGGCGAAGTCTCCAGTAGAGAAAAATTTAGAAGCATACTAATGAAATCTCTCTCTTATAACCTGCAGCTAACTTAGGTGCTCACCCAAAATGTCGTACATTATTTAGCATGTTATCTGTGAAACATCAACGCTAATGCACTGTCCTGACATTTTAAAAATGTGATACGGAAAACAACTGGTTAAGTAAAAATATTTGGGTTTTTTTCCCCCTCTAAATGAATAAAAAATGGTTGAGGACATTCTTTCCATCCTATCACACTTTACATTTTCACTCAAACAGCTGAAGTTCATTTTTTTCCTGTTTGTGCTTTGTGCCACAATAATAATGTTGGATAGAATTCTGTCATGTATCCTGTAATTCAATGGATAAAACATCAGGAACACATTAACAAAATGGCAATGTATTTTTTTCTATTAAAAGCTTACTTCTGAAAACATAATTAGAAGCAAGTTCTTTCCAGGTTGAAATTTTAGTGGTAACTCTCTCTGATGGGATACTTCAAATTGATTTTTTCCAGTACTAAAATTTTACTTTCTGAAGCTCTAAAATGTGGGCTAACTCATGTAGGCCTGTTTTCCCCCAATTCAAGTTCAAAACTGTATGAAAGTCTTAATATTATATAAGAGATTTTAGAAAATCTACTCTAATAAACAATAACTGGAGATACCTAATAAATCTAAAGTATTCAAGTATACTATGGTATCTGTCATAGCTACTAAATTTAAAGAATTCTAACAGTAAACTACTCTCAAATAATTATCCAGAATATCTACTAATTCCAGAGTATTTCGATATAGTAACGTATCTATCATGGGAAACAAATTACAGATTAAAATAGGAAATTACAGATTAAAATGGGGAATAGTACCAAGAACAAATGAATGGGAACATGTCAAATTAAATAGCTTCTGCATAGCAAAAGAAACCAACATCAGAGTGAAGAGCACTTACAGAATGGAAAAAATAAAAAATCTTTGCTAGCTCAAAAAGAGCACTAATATCTAGAATAAAGAACTCAAAAAAATTTAGACTTCCAAATAAAAGACCTAATCAAAAAGTAAGCAAATGAAATGAAGACACTTTTCAGAAGTACAAATGAAAAAATGTTCAATATCACTAACTACCAGAGAAATGCAAATTAAAATAACAGTGAAATTCCGTATTAGCTCAGAAAGAATGGCTATCAAAGAAACCAAATAAGAATAAATGCTGGTGAGGCTGCAAGGAAAAGGAAACCGTTCTACATTGGTGGGAATATAAACTAAACTATTACAACTACTATGGTGACCAGTATGAAGATTCATTAGTAAATTAAAAGTAGAAATTACTTGAAGGCATCTTCCCAAAAGAGATCACATTACAGTGACGTACACCCATGTTTACAGCACCACAATCCATAATCATTAAATCTTGGAACCAGCCTTTATGTCCACCAGTATAGAGAAAGATCAATGGAAACAAAGAAACTGTGCTAAGTACACATAATGAAGTACTACTCTATCATAAAGGATAAACTTGAGTCAGTTGTAGGAAAATGGATGCACCGTGAGACCACAATATTTAATGAAGTAATTCTGATAAACATTGCCTGGTTTTGGGCCGGGGAGTTAGCTCAGTGGTTCCGGCGCCTGTCTTGCAAGTGCAAGGGCCCAGGTTCGATTCCCCGGTAACCACATAACAATACTGGGTGTGGAGACCCACACCCAGCAGCAACCAGTACCACATGCCACAGTGCCGGGCGTGGTGGCTCACGCCTGTAATCCCAGCACTTGGGAGGCAGAGGCAGGAGGATTGCTGTGATGTGAGTTTGAGGCTGAGCTCAGGGCCAGCCTGAACCACAAAGCGAGACCCTGTCTCAAAAAAACAAAAAAAAACAAAACAAAAAAACAAACAAAAAAAAACACTGCCTGGTTTTATTATAGAAGAAACCCAAAATGTAAATAAAGAGCAACATGAAAGGTAATAGGAAAGAAGGAGGTAGATGTTTTTTAAATGAGAAGGGAATCAAGAAATAGAGGGAGCGAGGAAAAATAGGAAGGGAAGGAGACAAAAAAAAATCAAGGTGTGTCTCATACATGTACCAACTTTCCACAACAAATTTAAATGTACTGCAAACATATACTGATAAAAAAAATTTAAAAAGTATGATAGTGTATATTAAAAAAGGGGCCAGGGATGTAAAAAAAGTAACTTTACAATCAATTAAGATACTGAAGAGAAAGGAATGTTTTAAAAAAAGACAATTAGTATATTTTGAACAAAAGACACTAATTTTTAAAGTTTCAAATTAAAAATATATGAGGCAGTATGCTAACTACTTAATGTACACTATTCCAATCCTTCCACCCGTGGGCCAAGTACTTTTTTAACTACAGAAAGAAAGGAACAGGGCACAGCAATAATTAACCTCTTATTTCACTATGTGGTAAAGCCAGGATCTGAAAGCAGTGGAGTTCAAGATCTTAGAATGTACTGACAATTAATGGTTATTTATACTATTGGACAGCCTACTGTCAACAATGTTATTTTAAAATTTGGTTCAGTTTTCCCAAGCCAAAGAATTGTATTTGAAAAATGTGGGCTCAATTTTTACAAGTGTAAATGAAATATTATCTTCTTCCTATTACTTTAGAGCTGACAGTGAAGAAAAACTAGCCAGAATTTCAGAAAAGTACTATAGTAAATGTTTTTTTCTGCAAACAAAAAGCAAATGCAGATGCTTTTCTTCACATCTATAGGTGTAAAAGGATATAAAACCTACTGCAAAAAGGCATTCTGACTCAGGTGTTCTGTGTACACTAAGAAATAAAATGTTTAATCACTTGCTCAGAATGTTCAGAAACTTAAAAAGTTGCTGAGGCCTTAAAAAATGTAGTCTTTGTACGCTTAACTACCATACCAAATTATACATTTTCAAAGACTGTTAAATACTTAAGCAGTTATGTAGTTTTATTAATATATGACGTCTGAACAAATAAACTAGAATGATTAAACATAATTGCCATTCCATTTATGGAATATTGCTGAAGATTAATATTTTATGAAGAATTTTTAAAACTGAAGCACTGCCTTCACAAATACAATGGACTGATCAAGGTTAATAGCCTTCTATTAACCTAAAGGAGCATTTTTGGATCTATTTAATTTGCTATTATACTATAATAACAATGCATTATGCAACAGTAACCCCAAAAAGAACACTATGAAAAATGTTAAGCTGTATGTTAAAAAAAAATTCACTATTTATATTTAACATTTATGGTTCTTCACTTTCTGTTAGCACTAAACTTCATATTCTTAACTTTATAGTTAGGGGAATTCTTCTGTTAGGTAAGCATGAAGACAGCAGACAGGTAATATCAACTAAGTACTGACATGAAATCAGAACCAAGCAACCAAATTTCCAAATAGATATAATATAAAGAAAATATATTACTTTTTGGCTCTACTGTCATGTGTTATTTTAAGTAAATATCATATACAGTTTAAAATTATACCACCAAACACTTACAATATCAAAACACATCTTAAAAAATGAAGACAATTTTAGAATTTCTACTTCCATTAAGCAAACTAGGAACTTCATACTAATCCTTTCACTGAGACTATCAAGCTGGGTAAGTACTTAAAATTTTTTTTGAAGGCCTCAGAGATTAAAACAAGCAAACTTCCAAAAAACTAACAGGTTAGCAAAGAATTATCATGTCAAAACCAAGAAGAATGGAATACCAGAGGGATGACCCCTGTGTTAAAGACCGAATTTTTCCCTGATAGTATTTCTTGCTTTTGGATCTATGGAAGACACAGCTATGAAACTCAATTGCTGTTAGCAGCCTTTCACCAAGAGCACAAAGGCCAAAGGCCCACAGAAGGAGGAAATTCAACTATACTATGTGTATCAGAGGAAGTATCTCTATGCTGCAGGGCTCAAAGGAAGATGCTTTCAGAGAAGGTTCAATCCAAAGGAAACCAGTTCTTGTATAGACTTACATCATTACCTGCCAGGAAATGTCAAGCTTTAAATCTTAAAGTAATATGGTCCTAGATTAAAGCAAATGAAAGTTCTTTCTCTTATAAAGGATACTCTCTTCTCAAATGTTAAAACAACACAAAACTTTTTTTTTTTTTTTAAGGTTTTTTGAGAGAGGGTCTCACTTTGTGGTCAGCCTCAAACTCACATCACAGCAATCCTCCTGCCTCTGCCTCCCCAATGCTGGGATTATAGGCATAAGCCACCATGCCTGGCACTGTGGTATGTGGTACTGGTTGCTGCTGGAAGTGAGTCTCCACGCCCAGTATGGTATGTGGTGACCGGGGATCGAACCCCAGTCCTTGCGCTTGCACGACAGGTGTTGGAACCACTCAGCTAAATCCCCGGCCCAAAACAACACACAACTTTAACCAGGTATACAACTAAGTGAGAGAGAAACTAATCTTAAAACATGAAATACTGAAATTGACAGAGACTATAAAGTAAGGATAATAGTGGAGACATATAATTCTAGTGATATGGGAGGCTGAGGCAGGAAAATCAAGTACTTGAATCCAGTCTAGGTAACTGAGCAAGATCCTGTTTAAAAATTAAAAATAAAATAAAATAAAATCCACAAGAAATAGAAGAGTAACTAATATATGGCTAAGAATATTCCAATACTCATGAAAAGACACCACTTCACAGATTTAAGAAATCCCCCCAAACCCAAGCTTAATAAAGAGAAATCTATTTTTATAAATATCACTGAAAAATGTGCTATTTTAAATATTTACTAGTTTTAACTGCAACGTGTTAATTTGTTACTTCCTATCCTATTTCCTAGGAGAGGGATAGTGAACATACTGCATTCCTGCTGCAGCAAACTGCTATATAACTGCAAATTCTAAAAGGTTCACCATCTCTGTCCTAGGTATTACAAATGATATATTACCTATTTAAAAATCTAGTTGTTTTGTTTGTATGATAGGTAGCTTGGGGATAAGTTGCAGAGCGATTAAACCTTCAAGATGTTTTTAAGTTACACCATTGACTTCCCCAAAACAATGAAGTCAGAAGCCAACACAATGTTATTAATGTGGTAGTGGAAAGGGGTGTCAACTAAAGAATTTACAAATCAAAATAAATTGAGGAGCTTTTCAAACTAAACTTCAAACTAAACCTCAAGAGAGTTTGATACGATCAGACACTAAAGGAAATTTTCAAAGAAAATGATCCAAGATAGAGGTCTGATATTGAGAAATGAATAATGAACAAAGGAGGTGGGGTCTGGGGATTTAGCTCAGTGGTTCTGGTGCCTGCCTTGCAAGCACAAGGTTCCGATTCAATCCCCAGTAACCACACACAGCAATGCTGGGTGTGGTGCCTCACACTCAATAATGATTAGTACCACATACCACAATGCCAGGCACGGTGGCTCATGCCTGTAATCCCAGCACTTGGAAGTCAGAGGCAGGAGGATTGCTGAGTTAGAGGCTGAGTTCAGAACCACCTTGAACTATATTGCAAAGCCTTGTCTCAAAGAATTAAAAAGACCAAAGAGGGTACTGAAAATGGGGGGAAAATGAAACAATAGCATGATAGAAAAGTAACACTGCATCTTGTAGTACTTACAAAAGCTAGAATTACAACATACAATGATAGCATAAAAATTGTTTAAAAATTTCTATATTACACAGAAGAGTAAAATACTACTGCCTTTAGACATTAATTAGAAGCAAACCCTAATTTGTACGACAATTTCAGAAATGGAATGTCTATTTTCTAAACTAATTGAGAAAAAAATGCAAGGTAAATAACTATTTAATCAATTTAAAAGAAGCTCCAAGTTTAAAAGCAGGAAGTTAATGTGGCATTTTAAAATGTTATTAAGAAACCATGTGACTATCTGAATTTGGAATAGTCTAAAAGACCAGGTTTTGTTAGGTTAAAATTTTAAAAAAATGTTTACATCTAAAGAAACTCAGACAGAAAAAAATACTAAGAGTTTTTAAAAAATACTATCTAAGAAGTTTAGCAGTTAGTTTAGGTTTTCCCTTTAAATTATTGCTAAAGGCATACTGCCTTTAATGAGTCACTAAACAATTAACAAGTACCTTGTAGCTCCTCATTTACCACCTCTTCATCTTCACTAGAAGAAGCTAAGTAGGCTTGAAAATCCATGTCCAAAAGTTCTTCCTTTTTAAATTTTCTATTGAGTGTTGTGATTCTTTCATGATCTGTCTCATCCCAAGTGATCTCCACCTTTCACCAATGAATAAGAAACAAACACAAATGGAACCAACCACTCCAACATGTTAAAGAATATATACTGTTAACTTGGGTATGTAACAGTAAGTTTAAACAGTTAAGTCATTTAAACATATAATGTGAATGATGTGATTAACAGTACCGTACTTGTGAAAGAGAATAATTGTAATTAACTTGGACCATTCTCCTACTAATTTCTGCTACATGTAGTATATTCCATTAATGAGATTACAAATGTGTGGCTTAACTGTACACACAATGAAAAAAAAGCATTGCTGAAAAAGTTACTACTGATCAATTGGTGAAAACATGTTTTTCATCTGAAGTTCTAAGATTTTGGGGGAGCCACAAACTGTATGAAATTTGTTGATGAAGCAACATAATTTCAGTGGGGTCTACTATCCAAAAAAGATTAAGATACACTGATGAGAAAGATTTCTTTCTATTGGCTAGAAGACATGAATTCATCTGTAAAACAACTGAAAAGTTTCTGGCTCTTGCCTTTTACTCATACTTATCCCACTGGTCCCTTACACCAACCCTCTCCAACCAACTTTCTCTTATGAGGACAAAAAAATAAGCACCAATTAACCCATGGACTGAAAATTGTTGTCACTGATTTAGAAGTTCCAGTTAGCCACACAATTCAGAATTCCTTCTAATCTGATAATTAAGTCTGAGCTGATGACCACCAGACTACTGTTGAAATTGGGACAGATACTGAGGATACAGCCAGGGCTCAAATATTTGAGATTCACTACCTAGACATGCTGGGCAAAGGTACTAGGTTAGTCTTGCAAATACGGATCTTATGTTTTTATGTGACTCTTTAGATTTCATTTATTGCACAATGATGGAGTTTTACTATATTCAGCAACTAATCAGTACTACACAGTATCCTCCACAGCACCACGGGCAGCACATACTGTATCTCACACTGCCATGAGCCTTTTCTTAGAAGAGGACAGTGGTCTTTCACATAGGAAAGACAAAGGGAAGCCAGGGTGATTACTACGGAATATAGCTTGAGTAGAGATGTAAGGTGAGGAAAAGTCAGTGAGTTACGCCACAAGCCATTTTAACATACAGAAACCTTCTAACTGTAGGACAACTACTACTGGTTCTTATTCTATTTCTATTGTTCTTAAAATTGTTGCTCATATCTGTAGAAAATGTGCTATTTTAAATTTTCACTAGTTTTATTTAACTGTCATTTGAGGTAATGTTACTTCCTTCTGTCTAGTCCTTAGAATACCAATAACTGACATATTGCCTAAAAAATAGTACAGCTGTTTTAGCTGTCTTTTACTTGTTTTTTTGTAGTAATATTGGGATCAAACGCAAGGCCCTGTGCATGCAGGAAAGGGCTCTCCCACTGAGCTAAGATACATGCCCAGTCTCTAAGAATCTAGCTAATAAGAGTGGGTGGGCTGAAGACAGAAAGAAAAAATATTAGGAAGGAAATGACTGAAACGGATTAGAAGCACACAAAGAATCTGAAAATAGGTTCAAACAGATGTAGTAATGCAAACACATGCAGCTCATTTCTGCTTGTATTTGAGCACTGGTATTTTGAACACTTTCTATTTCTCAGGATGCTATAACTAATTAATATATAAGTCTCTTCTTAAAACAAGAGTCCAGCTATAATTTTTTTAAAGTTTGAGATACCGTTGATGTTCCCATGGCAGCAGATGTGAAATACTTTGGTTTATATGCTATTAAATCCACTTCTGAGGCTACATCCTTCGGTTCATCATCAAAAGTAGTATCATCTGGTATAAACCTAAGATGCAAAGGAAAACAATTAGAGCTTAGATTCTTAGCTCTAGTTTATGTACACAGGCCATATACTTTCTAGAAAACATATATGTCGAACAGACAAACCATGTTAGAAGTAACCATGACATAGAATTTCTGAAATTCATATGCTATAAATCTAAAATTTCACTAAATCTGTGAGACTATTTTGTTGATAGACACCTAGCTTAGTCAAATGTAAGCACATGTGGATCCATCATGTTTCAAAAAGATCAGGATTTCTAATAGTGCAGTCACTGGTCTGCTCTACGTTATTCTGAAGATCAAACAGAATGATTAATGGGCACGTGTTCTGAATATAAAATATCAAACATATGATGTGGCACTGAAAATAGACAAAAGGTTGATTGAAGACCCAACGTCCTCAATAATGTTACTATACAATTTCATTTCACAAATATCTAGCTTTTACAATGTAAATTAGCCACTATATTTATCAATTTTTAAGCCTTAGGCTGCAGAACAGGAAAAAAAAGGAAAGCACTAAGTGATCTATCATTATGGTATTTAGGTTTTTATAATTTATGTAGATTATTTCCACACACAACATTAAAGGCATAAACTATATATTATATTAAAAATGAGTTATTGGCTAGCACTGTGGGGCAACTGAGGAAGGAGGACTACGTATTCGAACCTGCCTTGGACAACTTAGTGAGATCCTGTCTCAAAATTTTACGAAAGGGCTTGGGATGTAGCTTAGTGCAAAGGCTCTGAGTTCAATCTCCTGTATTGCCAAAAAAAGAGTTTTTAGGGTGAATAGATAATTTTCATTGTTTATATATGACTCATGTCCAGATTATACTTTTTTGTACAGGGTTATTGTATAATAATTATACTCAGTACAATATACTAAGCATATGTATTTTGTGGGACAGGGGATTGAACACAGTGCCTTCACATGGAGTTACATCTCAATTTTTTAGTTTGTGAGAGAGTCTTGCTATGTAACCTAAGTTTCATAGGCTGGCCTCAAACTTGCAATCTTCTTGCTTCAGCCTACCAGAATGCAAGGATGGTACATGCATGTGCCAACACTCACAGATACGAGATCAGTATTTTTACAATTCTGAGCTATTTGGTTTTTGAGACAGGGTCTCACTATGTAGCTCTGGCTGGTCTTGAACTCACTACGTAGCCCATATTGGTCTCAACTCACAGGCAATCCTCCTGACTCAGTCTCCCAAGTGCTGGGGTTATAAGCATGTATTACCACATCTATTTGTTTTGGTTTGCAATGGGATCTCAGTTTGTAATTGAAGTTGGCCTTGAAATCACTATGTAGCTCAGTGGTCTTAAAATCATGGCAATCATCTTGCATCCTGAGTGCTGGGATTATATATGTACATCATACTTGAAATCACTATTTTCAAATGTAATCAATCAGATTACCTTTATATATATATACATTTATATATATTATATATTTATATATGTCCTTTCAAACTTGTTGGCTGTGTTTTGCAGGGACATATGTGGTATGCAGTGATTATAAGTGATTATATTGCCTTTATATATTTTTTTAAAAAAAGATTTCCTTAGATAACTAGATGGCAGCAGAAATATTTTTTCCCAATATTACATATGATAAAGTAGAATAAGGAACGTAAAATTTAAAATATTCTCATGGTTATTAACCTTCTTGTTCAGGTACTACTAGAGCTTCTTCTAACATTGCACTGAAATGTCCCAAAAAAGGAAACAGAACAAAACAATGGTGAAACGTGGTTAGCATAAATTCACAGTCACTAAAATGTTTGCTATTCTAACAAACGTTTGGTAAATAATTTAAATATTTAGAACAAGAAGCTACTATTTTTTTGTTTGTTTGTTTGTTTGAGACAGGGTTTCGCTTTGTAGTTCAGGTTGGCCCTGAGCTCAGCCTCAAACTCACATCACAACAATCCTCCTGCCTCTGCCTCCCGAGTGCTGGGATTACAGGCGTGAGCCACCACGCCAGGCACTTTGGTATGTGGTACTGTTTGCTGCTGGGTGTGAGTCTCCACGCCCAGTACTGTATGTGGTTACCGAGGATCAAACCGGGGTCCTTGTGCTTGCAAGACAGGATCCAGAACCACTGAGCTAAATCCTTGGCCCAAGAAGTTACTACTGAAATTGTTAATAAAAAGGTAAACAGCTTATTTAATCACATGCCAACCCTGCTGAATCTTTAAGCATGCTAATAAAGTCTTACCTCAAAATATAAATTCCATTTTTAATCTACCAGCCAGAAATATAATGACCATAATGATTATGAAATAATGCTTCTTTTCCTGAAATATATCATTTTGAGAACTAAGGCTCTAACTTAGATCCAAAGAAGTGACTTCTATTTTCTATAATCTATGTGATTCACAATAGAATGGTTTTTTTTTCACATTCAAAAAGCCTAGGCTCAGTAGTTCAGCCTCTTGTTTTCATAGAACTCACATTTACAACCATCTAAGGTTTTCTGGCTCTGGGTCAGTGAAGCCTGAGCACATAGCGAAAATAATGTCTAAGTCTAAACCCAATGGCAGCAACATTTTACTCGCTGAAACAGTATTTAGATCAATGCTTTCTATGAGAACTTCCTGTTATGATGGTACTTGCTCTGCCCAAAATGTGGTCATTAATTACTTGAAATGAGTAGTGTAATTGAGAAAATCAATTTTAGATTTCATTTGAATGAAAAAAATACCCAGATAGAAGCAGTGATTACTATATTAGACTGCATAGATCTAGAGACACCAGCCTATTAGCAGATTTCTCTTTCCCTGTATTTATGCAGGTGTTTTTTTAAAAAAGCTCCTTTATGTGGTTCCTAATGTTAAAAGAAAGCTACTAAGAAATACCACTGCATATCACTTTTATCACTGCAAAACACAGCCAACAAGTTTGAAAGGGCAGAAATGTGGGAATGTTTCATACATAATACTTTATAGCATTTTCCTTCTTAAGAGTGATGTTTCATATGACAGTTCATCTAAAACAAGTAACTTTCTTGGAACTTAAAGAACAGTGTGCTATCTATTCAAATATTTCACTTATTTGTGCTAAGATTCAACTGGTAAGACATACAATGGATTACCTTAGATCTATAAAAGAACAGCTACTTTCGAATTCCAGACCATCACAATCTTCATAAATTTTACTTGCCGTTTCAGGAGAATCACAATCCACAACTGCATAATAGTACTTCAGACGTTTGAACTGATAATCTCTCAATTTTTCTCTAGAGGTCCTACAAGGAGGAAAATTCATAAAAAATAAATGAAATCATTTCAAGAAAAAATATACTAAAAGTTGGCCATAGTTTCAAACTCTACTTCAGGACTCTATCTTTACGATCATCCAACACTTAAGTTTAAATTATTATTCTGATAAGATGCAGATGTTTGGTATTTGGATTGAAACGTATCTAGAAATGGAGTATAAGAATTACATATACACATCTGTAACTATTTCTTAGAAAAGACTTTTTTTTTTAGTTTTTTTGAGACAGGGTTTCACTTTTTAAGTCACGCTGGCCCTGAACTTACTATGTAGTCCAGCCTAGCCTCAAACTTACAGCAATACTCCAGCTTCTGCCTTCTGAGTGCTGGGATTATAGGCGTGAGTCACTACACCTGGCAGAAAAGTTATTTCTTTTGGCTGTATTTTGTCTTGCTATACCATAAACCTTCTGAAGTAAAATCGTTGTACTAGTTTACTTTAGTAAAAAATATTTGGAAGGTGTTAGCTCTACAGAAATTCACGACCTTGCTAACGTTTTTTCCATATTCATATGTCATCACATCTAAACAGTTGCAAATTTAATTTCATTTAGCTACAACATACTCTGAAAATTTTCATCTGCCTCTCCTACCACCCATCTACCTAATCACCATTTTTATCAAGTACACATATAGCTCCACCTGGTGGCTTAAAACCAATCTCAAATTTATTTTTTCTCTATGTATTGTGATTCTTTTATTTTTCTATTTAATTTGCAAATAAGAAAAATGGTATAATTTGAAGGTTAAATAAAATTTGGTATCATTTATATGAAATGTAATATCCCAAAGAGAAAACTTACTAATTCAAAGTAATGAGAAAGATCTCAAAAGCAATCATGAAATGTTTTATAGAAGCTGTGATAACTATTTTCAAGAATATAAAAATGTAAATAAAAACACTGCTAGAATAGCTTGCCACTTCTGACAGACATCTGTTTGTAACCTGTTTGAATATAAATGATATGAGTAAACTTAAGTCCCATTAAAAAAACTAGGATTCTGAATTAATGACATGAATTTTTGAGAGTTAGTTTCAAGTTCTACAGTGGCGTAATACCAGTCCTTTTCAGGAGCATCTTCAGGAATGCTTAGTAATTCTACTGGTCCTTGAATTTGTTCTTCCTTCATCCTCTCCTTTCCAAATTCCGAAGGATATATCTAAACACACAACAAAATAACACTGATGTAACTTAAACATTTCTTTTTCTACAATACAAAGACTTGTCATGGTCAGGAACTCATAAGAATCACAACTTCAGCCAATAAAATAGCTCCTTCCAGGGCCGGGGATTTAGTTCAGTGGTTCCGGGGCGCCTGCCCTGCAAGCGCAAGGAGCTGGGTTCGATCCCCAGTTAACCACATACAATACTGGGTGTGGAGACTCATGCCCAGCAGCAATCAGTACCACATACCACAGTGCTCGGTGTGGTGGCTCACACCTGTAATCCCAGCACTTGGGAGACAGAGGCAGGAGGATTGCTGTGATGTGATTTGGAGGCTGAGCTCAGGGCCAGCCTGCACTACAAAGCAAGACCCTGTCTCAAAAAAAAAAAAAAAAAAAAAAAAAAAAAAAAAAAAAAAAAAAAAAAAAAAAAAAAAAAAAAAAAAAAAAAAAAAAAAAAAACAGGAAAAGAATTATGTAAGTAAATTTCACAGCAGCTTTATTAAGAACACTAAAACACTGGTAACAAATCTTCAACAGGAGAATAAATAAATCACAGTTATGTTCGTATTGAGTAATACTATCTAATAGGAGGATTGCTGTGATGTGAGTTTGAGGCTGAGCTCAAGACCAGCCTGAACTACAAAGCAAGACCCTGTCTCAAAAAACAGCTCCTTCCAAACTCACTATAGAAAGGTAAAGCACTTCTTGAAGAACTCCCTTTAAAATAAGTCACGCTGGCTACAGAATAACAGATGTGGGGCATGGGAACTAAAATGGAATGTCTCTTCTACACATCACACTAAACAAGATGGTTGGGGTTCAAAAGAAAAATTAAGAAAAACAAAATACGATATTCAGCCCAAGGAAGTTTGAATTTAAACACAAACAAGAATAGAGACTGGATTAAACATTTAACATGAACTATATAAAAAAACAGAAATTCCTAAAACATAATTAATGAACAAACCAATTTTACACTATCTAAATTAAGCCTAAGTGACACTATTTATCCAGTGGTTTCTTTGTAAATAAATTCTTCAAATAAGGAATAAAACTGATGATAGTCTTACTATATTCATAGACAGTCTTGGTATTTAAAAAAAGATTCATTCACTAGGATTTGGGATTTTTAATCTTGGCTACTTTGAGAGTCAAGAAATATAATTACATTATTGATATATTTCTCATATTGATATATATATATATCGATATATATATCTATGTCTATATAGATATCTATATCCTATATCTATATCTATATCTATCTATCTATATATTTTTTTTTTTGGAAACTGGGTCTCGGTTTTTGCAGTTCGGGCTGGCCCTGAGCTCAGCCTCAAACTCACATCACGGCAATCCTCCTGCCTCTTCCTCTCAAGTGCTGGGATTAGAGGTGTGAGCTACCATGCCCAGCACTGTGGTATGTGGTTCTGACTGCTGGTGGGCGTGAGTCTCTAAGTCTAGCATTCTATATGGTTACTGGATCAAACCCGGGCCCTTGTGCTTGCAAGGCAGGCGCTGGAACCACTGAGGTAAATCCCCAGCCCAAATATATAATTTTTGAGTAGTAGGAAATATTCAATTTATCAACAAGATTTCAAGTTTCTTACTAATGTTAAATTTTACATAACTGGGTGTATAGAAGTTTTAAACACATGTAATCAGATCCATTTTTTGTTTTTTTAAAAGAATTTCTCTTTTCTAGAGCTAGAGTATATTTACCTGTGTTCTAAAACATAAGAATTAACAAAATTATTTTTTATTATCTTTTTATTCTGTCTCTGAGGTTTGACTTTCAATTTTTCCCCTTTATTCCATCCTGCTATTCCATCTGGGCTATTATACCATGAAAATATGGACCAAGTTTCTATCCAATAATTTGTCTAAATCTTCAAACATGTTCAAACTTATTTTAATCTAAATTAAATGTATCTATTCTGTCCTATTTTATCCCAAATGTAAACTCTCAAAGCATTGTACAATGTTCAAATATAGTAAGTTGGGGGGGTAATACTTTTTATATTGACATGATTTCTCAAAATCTTATTAGCTATTTTTTATTTATTTTTTTAGATGATTACTATCCTTTTTCTAAAATTTACTGGACTGGAATATGGAACAAAATTACAACAGAACTGCAGAAATGACACCTTAAAATATTTAAAAGGAATACTAATGATCAGGAGCTATTTCGATGAGTGTATTAAATACATCTAAGCTCCTTTTCACTTACTGCTTACTGTCACCATTGGAAATAACACTTATATCCATTTGTCAAAGGAGAAAACACACTTGAGAGATTATTATTGAAGTTTCCAGATCACATAGCACTTATAGGAATCAACATTTGAACACAGATCTATTATGATGCAAAGCCTGACTTCTAATTTTTTTTGTTTATATTTGGTGGTACAAGGGATTGAACCCAGGGCTTTGGGTACGCCACACAAACACTCTTCCGGTGAGCTATACTCTACACCCTAGCTCTAATAAAGTGTGAATTCTCAATCATTATGCTGCTCTGAAATATAATGTCTCGGAATTTGTATGTTTTTCCAATTTATCAAGTGTTAAGAGTTTACTTCATATAGAACACATGTACCTATTAAGATAATTCCTAAGAACATTATGTAATTTTGTTGGTAGTATAACCAGGATTTTTTTCCTAATTTGCTAATGCTGGTAATGAGTTACACAATTTGGTTTTTAGAATTTAGTTTATACCTTGCTGTTTACTGAGTCTGTTTTTTTTGTTTTTGTTTTTTTTTTAGGTTTTCAAGGTGGACAAAATCAAAACCTGTCAAGAATTTTATCTTCTCCTTCTTAACACTATACTTGTTACATTAGTTTCATACTCAACTGTAGTGGTTAATTTCCAGATTATTTTCTTTAAAAAGTTAACTAGTTATGGTTTTAAGTCATTAAAATAAGTCAGATTTAACTTTAGGAACATTTACTTGAAAATGAAATCATTTCTCACCTTTACAGAAAATATAACACCTCCTTTAGGCTTAAATGAGTTGAACAGAGCCAGTAAATCTTTTGCCTTTAATCTATCCCAGTCCATGTTACAAACTGCTAGTCGACGTGTAATCTAGAAAAGCAAAAGAGTTAAATATAAAATCTCATCATTTTCAATGCTTACAAAATAAAATTCAAAAACATAATCCTTCTTTCCCAAATTCTGATGTTACCAATACAGTAAATTATCTAAGTGATTTCAGTATGTAAGAGAACTTCAAATGAATCACACAACAGTAATCAAGCACTTTCCTTTGCTTTTCAGTTCTTGAATCAGAAAGTGACAGTAAGATGACTTTTTAACTACTATGTTTATTAAGCCAGCTCCTCTACCACCTATGCACGAGGGAGGAAGTTGTTACCAAACAGTATTTCCTTAAGGTATGAAAGGAACAGAAATATAAACTAATTCTAAAGTGTTCCAGTGACTTACTTTCCAGAAATTTTAAATAGAGCCATCAAGAATATTATTACCAAGTGCTAAGATTGTAGTTCAGTATACAGCGCTTGCTTAGCAGGCATAATGTTCTGGGTTCAATCCGCAGTACTGTCCTTTCAAACTAATAAAGTAGGAAAAACTTTACGGCGACTAATACGATTTTCTTGTTTTGGCAGCACTAGGGATCAGGACCTCTTGCAGGCTGGACAAGTACTTTGCTACTGAGCTTTTAACCCTTTTCCAACCCTACCACTCATAAAAGCAATTTGTGCTATGTTACTGACAAGTAATCTGGAAGATGTTACCTCATCAGCCCGAGGAGCATCTTTATCTAATTCTCTCCAAGCATGCTCAAAACCAGATTCTTCTGGAAATAAATCTGCCAAATCATCTTCATCTTCGGAACTAGTTTCTATATTTCCTTTACCCCTTGCAAGATCAGGGCCACTGTCACTTTCATCATCATCCTCACTGTCCTTTTCTTCAGTTTCCTCATCAGCTTCAGTTTCATCACTGCCACCTGTGATTTCATCTTCAGATTCATCACATCCTAGTTCTTCAGCACTGTCTGAATCCTCCTCCAGAACATCTTTGTCAGACACATTACCATCACTATCTCTTGCTGTTATGAATGGAACCACTGAAAAATGTTAAAGGAGGGAGAAATATACACACTGAATTAAACTGAATCTAAATTACTGTGATATTAAATCCAGAAAAAATGGGACTTCTACAATGCAGAGTAAATGAAAAGTATAAACTCAGTAATCAATGACAAGGTTATTTGATAGTGGAAAAGGCTCTGGAAGTATGAAAGAGGAAAGCGATGACTTCATGAGCTAGCTGGATAGATGGACAGATGAACAGGGAACACAGAAAACAACTGCTTTACAGTATTTGGTGAGAGAAGACTATCAGCTCAGTTTTAAATTCAAAATGTCGGAGTCATTTCAAGATAAAACATCAATAAGGCTATTGGCTATGAGATACAGCTTAAGAAATATGGGTTGAAGAAAATTTGACTCATTTAATGTTGACAGCAGAAGCTATGATATGGATGAATGAGATCACCTATAAAGAGGCAGAAATAATAATTACAACTTTTGGTTTACTGTTTAACTTAACTGTTAGGGTTAGGAATGGAACAAGAGTGCAAAATTGCTTTTGTTTAAATAGGATTGTTCTTTTCATCTTCACAATCCCAAACAATCATATTTTCTATCTACACACACACGCGTGTGCTTGGTATTATGGTATGTGGTTCTGATTGCTGGTGGGCCTGAGTCTCCATGCTTGGCACTGTTTTATGTGGTTACCGGGGAATGACTCGGGTCCTTGCACTTGTAAGGCAGGTGCCAGAACCACTGAGCTAAATCCCTAGGGCCCTACATTTTATTTCAGTTAGTCTTTCTGGTTCCTTCAGGCTCTAATATTGGAGAATTAAAAGGCAAATTTAAAAGTTTAAGGTTTAGAATGAAACTTAGTTCTTGTCATATTCTCCTATAATATTTATTCATTGGCCAAATATTTATTACATACAAAGCACTGAGTTAGGTGGAAGAAAAAGATAATTTGTAAGATATTATAATACCTTCAATGAATTCATAAGTAAAAAGAAATTGCCTATTGATTTAGATTGAGCTCTACAGCACCAGAGAGACATTTCAGTTTGCAGACAAGTGTATTAATTATTAGGAAAGAGTTTCAGAGATACCATTTGACTTAGAAGTAATTGGATAGTCTAGCATTGAAACATACAGTTATCCTGAAATATACTGTGAGACCTTTTCTCAAAAACCATGAGTAACAATAAAAAAGTATGTTGTTAGCAAGGAAAGTAGAAAATATTTTATCTTAGTACAATGAAGTGGGAATAATGTGAAAAGGCCAAAAGACAAAATCATAACTTCTGTACAAAGGATCAAAAAAGCACAACAGCAGAATTTACTTTTAAGCAATGTACTCAAAAATATCACCTTATGCACCAGCTCTCTCTAGTGTTAGAGTATTTCCCAAATATCTATCATTACATCATTTTTATTTTTTATGTTACTGATATTTTTCAATAAAATACTAGTTTTATTCTAAATATTCCTCTTGTCACAGAAGTGACATGATATTTATATTTTTTTCAAGATGTTGAGAAATAACATATACCTATTAATAAGAATATCAGCTAAATTAATAAAGGTATCAGCTGTTTAAGTATCAGCTAAAATCTTACATATAACAATGGTACATATAGCACATTTTTGGTTGTATCACAAATTGATACATGACAAATAAATTATTTTAATATATCCAATAATATCAACTACACTCAGAGTAAATATTCATTGAAATAAGATGAGATTAAGATAATTAACTGTGTCTATTCCTAGATTGTACTGCCTTGGTAATTACTTTAAACCTTGTTACTTATTAAACTTTCTAAAAAATTGCTTTACTATTTTTCTCCCTAACTATACACATAATGACAGAACCAAGCAAAAAAACCTGTTACTTTAAAAAATTTTTGGTTTTTAAAATAATGTATTAAAATTAATTTCAGCTTTTTCTTTTTACTTAACATGCTACTACAAAATTCAAAATTATGTATTTTTATAGGACTATTCTACTTTACACCAGGGCCACTGCAAAGAGCTTAGCACACACATACAAAAGTATCTACAATGGGTGAAGGACAGAAATCACAGCCAATCTCTCCCAATTAAACCATGTACTTACAGAGCTGTATCTGCTTAGGGGAAAAGTATTTGTTATTTCATTCAACAGTGTCATCCCCTAAGCAAACTATGAACCCTAGGAAGTTCTGTGTTCAGAAGGTATGCCATCTTCTAAATTGCACAAATGGATCCTACAGTTTACTAATATCCTTGAGTGGGTGGAGCATGGCTTAGTCATTTTCTATCTATACATGTCAGCTCAATAAATTAATGACTACCCAACTCTACCTTCTTCAGACACATCTCTTATGTATTAACATTTACTGCTTTATCAAATGAAGAGATTATAACTGTTCCAACTGCCCACATATCAACATTAAGGCTTGAAATTGTATGTCTTCTAGCACTTAAATCACTGCCTACTTTATATTTCAAAAGTATTTAACCATTTCCAAAATTCCATGTAAATAATCATTTACTTTTTCAAAAGACCAGTCTAACAATAATTATTCTACCTCACAGTATCCCTAACCAACCTGAACGGTTTTCTCTTTTTGTCTTAGAAGAATTGATCTTGGGAGATTTTACAATTTTAGAAGTGGTTGGGTCTGTCTTTAATTTTCCTTTGGGAAAACAGTCTCTACTATGTTCAATAATGTTTTTTTTCTCTTTCGTACTTTTTAGGGTAAGTTCTTTGCCATTCTTTTTCGGACTTATTTCTGAATCTATCTTCTTAGATTTACCCGAACTTTTCATATCTTGAATACTTTCAGAATTATCTAAATCGTTTTTATTTCCAGAATTCTTTTGACTAATTTTCTTGATTTCTTTCTTTTTTTCTTCAATTGCATTTTTTGAATCTATTTCTTTTTTTGTCTGGCAGCTTTTCTTCTTTATTTTCTGTTGATTTAGTGTTTTACTATCTGCATCAGAGAGATCAGAATCAGAATCCGAAAGCTCATAGAAACGTTTCAAGTCCTCAGTAGTGCTGTGGTTGATAGGACGTCCTCTTTTATCAACAGCATAGTTCAACTTGAACTTTTTGTCATGAAACATGGCTCGAAATCTCTTGTCAATTTTGACTTTTCGATCCTTTTCTGGCATTTCCCAGAATCTGGGGTCCTTTGATACCCGCCTAAACCGCTGGTCACTCATTATTTCTTGTCTGGATGACATTTTTAAAGTCTTACTGAAGAAACGTTCAAAGAATCCTAATTCTAAAAATAATAAAATAAATGTTATAATAATGAAAGATTAAATACAATTTAAAAATTTTAAAAATATTAATTCACAACATACTCAATTTTAAGGCAACCCAAGCAGAACCCCAGGGTTTTATGGATTGCAACAAATGTTTACTAGCACTTAGAATGTGTTTTTCTAAATCGGTTACCTCTAAATGCTGTAAGTTAAAATCTAATGTAATTAGGGCCTAGGATTTAGCTCAATGGTTCCAGCACCTGCCTTACAAGTGGAAGGACCCAGTTCGATCCCCGGGAGTGGTGACTCACACCAACCAGCAATCAGAACCACATACCCACAGTGCTGGGAGTGGTGGCTCACGCCTCTAATCCCAGCACTTGAAGCTGAGGCAGGAGGATTGCTGAGTTCAAGGCTGAGCGACAAAAAAGCTATATCCTGTCTCAAAAAAAACAACAACAAAAAAAAGAGCTAATGTAATTAAGACATTCCCAAATCTCAGTTTGTCTTACCCGTTTCTCCATAATCTAGTTTCGTTTTATCTATTAACCTTTACCTCCTGCTACTCCCAGTTTTATTTCTGCAGTTTCGTAACTAAACAGAACAAAATGAAATCCGCCTTACCTCACAGTTTCTGCTCTAAACGTTATCCTTCAAGAATCAAGTAGTATCACTCCACTTAATAAGTATTACTTCTGGGCCGGGGAGATAGCTCAGTGGTTCCGGCGCCTGTCTTCCAAGAGGAAGGACCGGGGTTCGATACCCGGTAACCACATACAATACTGGACGTGGAGACTTACACCCAGCAGCAATCAGTATCACATACCACAGTGCCGGGCGTGGTGGCTCACGCCTGTAATCCCAGCACTTGGGAAGCAGAAGCAGGAGGATTGCTGTGATGTGAGTTTGGGGCTGAGCTCAGGGCCAGCCTGAACCACAAAGCGGAGACCCTGTCTCAAAAAAAAAAAAAAAAAAAAGTATTACTTCTTTTCTATAATTTCTTATTTTAGTAGTGACTAAGACCCAAATAAGCAGACCCTTCAAAGATATTTTAAAAATATGTGTAAATATAAATTAGTGCTATTTGTTCTTAAATAGTCTCTTATGGTTTGGCTTCTCTGATGTGCAAAACGCTGAACTTAATAACTGCTAAGAGCAAAAACACGCTGAACAAGCAAGGCAATGTTGTTTTATTTAAAACAAAAAGGCTGTCTCGAAAGCTGCTATTTTTCTCATATTAAAAAAAACCATACGATATCAAAAAACATCAAATGTTTCACTGGTGCATTTTCATATTTTGTACGTAATACAGCACTTAACTTTCTGAACTGTTTTAGGACGTTGATAAGCATTCATCAAACTACCCTTACAGAGGTAAAGCACATAAATATTTAAAACGAAAACCCTCAACAGAAGTCGGATGTTCAGAGAAGGAAAGGCGGTCGGATCACACTACTCTGTCCGGATTCATTCTGACAATACACTCCACCCTCTAACGCGGAGAACCTTACATTGGCCCCAGAACAAGGCTCTTCTGCCTAATAGCAAACCTCTTAGAGAAGTTAATGGGTTGAGGCAACCTGAGAAGCAACCCTGAGAAGAACTAAAGAAGTCTGAACAAAGGCTCCCGAAAGGGAAAGAAAAGTGCACCCCTCACAAATCCGAAGTGTAGACCGTGTTAGAGGTTGCTTCGGCCAGTCTGGACCTCTGAAAACCCGTTCTCAAATTCATTCCGACTCACCTTCTCAGAACTCTCTCTGCCACACATGGAACCCACCCCCACAATCCTCCGCGTGAGACTCTGCCGCTACGGTACGCGAAACGGGCCAAACTATCATATTTTGCCCCCACTTGCGTAGCTCTTTGTCGCTTGGTATTTGACGTAGCAGCGCGGCGCAGGCGCAGCACACCGCTCTGCTGTTCTGCTGTTAAAGATGCTGAGGCCCGCTGTGCTGTGGCGTCGATGGTTAGGGCCTCGCACAGCAAAGGTCCGGGCAGAGAGTTTTGGTTTCAAAGAGGTCACTTCCGGCGTCCCTCCCCTAGGAAGCACCTCTCCTGGAGTCCTAAATATCTTTGATCGGAGTTTGAAGAGGAAACAGAAAAACTGGGCGGCCCAGCAGCCTGAGGCAACGAGATTTGACTACCTGAGGGAGGAGGTGAGACCGCAGGACAGCAAAGGGCAGTGGCTCGGACTTTTAGGTCCACCAGCTCAGGTTAGGCGTAGGCTGTGTGAGCCTTGTCATATGACCTTGAGATACAGCCTTGCGTCTCTGGGACTCCGGAGTTAGAAAGGCTGTACTCCGGTATCTCTCGTTTGCTCTTCATTCATTCACGTATTGTTCATTCATTTAAGTATTGATTGGGTTGTGAGTGGCCAGGGCAAAGTTAGACCGTCGTACTTACAGGCTTTCATTGTAAAGGAGGAGGGAGAGCGAGACAGGCATAAACATGATAGATAGTTCCAGCTACAGAAGTTAGGGGTTGGGAAGTGAAGTCTAAAATTACCTTGATGTTCAGGGATGGCCGCTCAGACTTGAGGAATTAGGGAGATTGTGGGGAAATCTGCTTGGCAAAAACAAGGACAGATGCTAAGCCCCGGAGGCGGAAATGATCTTGTGGGGGCCTTCAGTGAAACTCCTGTGGGGAAGAGGGTGGGAAAGGAGGCTAGGAGGGCCCAGGTTAGATAAAAAGAGACCTCTTGGAGCAGATAATTGTCAGTTTTCAGAAAGTGATAGATAAGACAGTTGCTTAGAAATTGATGAAGCCTGTTACAGAAATTGAACGTCAACTGTCAGGAAATTTTCTGTACTCCATCTGTAAGGCATAGTACACAGAGTACACTGATCCTGTCAGGTACCAGTTTCCTTCTGAAGAGCAGGTATTTAGAAGATGTGTCTTAAAATGGCATGTGCGTGGAGGAGGTGTGTTTGTTATGGTCCCTTTTTCTTTCCAAGCAAAGTGCCTGAATTACTTCACTGAAGACTCACCAGTGTGCAGAACTAGAATAATGAGATGAAGTATATGACATTGCCTTTATAAGAAACAAGAGGCTTTGATGTTAGGAATGAGGTGCAAAGTGACCTCTTTGAGCAAAGACTTTTGCTCTACCTCTTCTCTGCCTTCTATAATAGCAGCAAATGCACCTATGTTCGGAACTTTCGTGTATTAATAGAAACTGAGATGTTTATTAGGGTATGAATAGAATTGGGAGGAACATTAGATTCCCACGTCTTTATTACTGCAGCTGAAGCCAGCTCAGTAAAAGATGGTAGGTAGGGCTGTTGATTTATCTCAGTGGCATGATGGCTGCCTCGCAAGCACAAGCTCCTAGGTTTGATCCCTGGTACTTAAAAAAAAAAAATAAATAAATAAAAAGAAAGAAAGAGAAAGGTCCTTGGCCTTTTGACCATTTTTACTTTGGGAGACGATGGATTCTACATTTCAGATTTTTTTTTTCTGATTTGCAAATGTCACTCAAGAAGATTGGAAACTTAAGAGTAATATAAAATTCGTTAGTAAGTTTTTATTCAGTGATTACTTGTATATTGATCTGTACTAAAGCAGAGCTAAGTAAATTTTTACTTTCATATTATGTTCCTATTTGAGGGTTGAAAAGAAATTTGCTGTTATGAAATTCAAAAAGGGATAAAAATATACTTACTGTGTTAAAGTATAAGTAATCTGTAATTTGTTACATACAGGGAAGAGGGTTATTTCTCTCTTAAACCCATTCAACATATATCATTGCCTGTTGTAATCTTTCAGATTGGAAGTCAGATTGCAGACCGTGTGTATGACATAGCAAGGTAAGTGATGGCTAGCATAATACAGTACAAAAAGGGTTTTCTTTATTTTATTTTAATTTTTTTTGGTACTGGGAATTGAACTTGGGTCCATGTGCTTGTGAGTGAGGAGCCAGAACCACTGTACTAAATCTCCAGCCCCAAAATTTTATTTTTGAAACAAGGTTTGGCTCTGTTGCCTATTGTGGCCTCAAACTCCTGGGCTCAAGTGATTGTCTTACCTCAGTCATCTGAGAAGCTGGGATTACAGATGTACTCCCCTATGCCTGCCTAATGCAATTGACTTTTGAATGAAGGCTTGTGCTTTAAATGTTGACAGAGCTTGACACCTGGAATGGCAGAACCTAGAGAAACTTATTTACAGGATGACAATTTGAATCACACTTGTGTCTCTTCTTTTTATTGTCTGGAAGAGCAAATGTTTTCTTTATCATTATTGCCTTAGAGGAAAAAGAAAAAAGTATGGAAGCATGACTTGATGACTGACCAATTTAATTTGGCTAAAAATCTTTAATAAAAAAAGATAAAAAGTTGATTTTATATAATTTTATAAGATTTACTAGAGCTGAGGATGTAGCTCAGTGGTGCAGTACCTTCTTAGCAGCACAAGGTCCAGAATTTGATCCCCACTAAAAAAAAATAAATAAAATAAAAAAGAAAGAAAAGAAAAAAGATTTGCTAAATCTAAATATTATCCATTGCTAGTACAAAATGTCTGACACCTGCAATTTTAAAGACGAGAGGTTTATTTTGGCATATGTTTTAGAAGTTTCAGTTCTTGCATGGTTGCTGAGATGATGGAAGGGCCTGGTGTGAAGAAAGCTGCTCACCATAGGACAACCAGAAAAGGGAGGAGCTAGGGAGGCCCAAGTCCTTCTAGGTCAACCCCAGTAATGTGTTTCTTTAGATCAGGCCCCTCCTTCCAGCACCAGCCCAGCTGTGGCACCCATAGTCCAGTCATCGTCTACACCTTTGCCTCTGAACATGAAGCTTTTGGAATATAAATGCTAACATCAGATTTAAAAAGTTTAACTAAAATTAACAAAAAAAATTTTATCACCTCAAATAAAGGAGAGAGCCTACCTAAATTTGTTTCTCAAGGTAGATAAGTCTTTGGCCTTTTTGTCTTAAGAACTGTTAATATTGGGGCCGGGGATTTAGCTCAGTGGTTCTGGCACCTGTCTTGTAAGCGCAAGAGTTCAATCCCCGGTAACCACATAACAATACTGGGCGTGGAGACTCATCCCAGCAGCAACCAGTACCACATACCACAGTGCGGGGCATGGTGGCTCACGCCTGTAATCCCAGCACTCGGGAGGCAGAGGCAGCAGGATTGCTATGATGTGAGTTTGAGGCTGAGCTAAGGGCCAGCCTGAACTACAAAGCGAGACCCTGTCTCAAAAAAAAAAAAAAAAAAAAAAAAAAAAAAAAAAAAAAAAAAAAAAAAAAAAAAAAAAAAAAAAAAAAACCCCTAAAAAAAAAAACAATTGTTAATATTAGTAAGTTTATGGCAATTTTATAAACTGAAAATGACGTGGGAAAATAATTATTTCATCAAGCTTTATTGAAAGCTTGATGGGTTTATTGCTCTGTATATTAAGCATAATGAAAGATTTATAGATTGAAGTTTATGGTCATATAGGGGGAATTACATTTAAATAATGATTTATAGTAGAATTATTCAGTGATAGCAAATCTCTATTTTTATGTTCTTTTGTTTAAAAACATCCATTGAATTAAATGAAAATGGAATTAATTTATTACATATGTGTATAAAAAATTTTGTAAAATTTAATGTTCCTTTAACCATATTTTAGATACATCTTTACAATTTAAAAGAGACTTGGAATAAATTAATTTTGTAAGGTAAAAATGAGCCTCCTTCTTTTTTTTTTCAGGTTTTTTTTTTTTGAGACAGGGTCTCACTTTGTGGTTCAGGCTGGCCCTGAGCTCAGCCTCAAACTCACATCACAGCAATCCTCCTGCCTCTTTCTCCCAAGTGCTGGGATTATAGGCGTGAGCCACCACACCCGGCACTGTTGTATGTGGTACTGGTTGCTGCTGGGCGTGAGTCTCCACGCCCGGTATGGTACTGGTAACCAGGTCCAAGACAGGCGCCGGAACCACTGAGCTAACGCCCCCGCCTGAGCCTCCTTCTTGCTAGTAGTCCCTCCCACATTTCATTTCACTTATTTTGTTACTTTGTTTTACTTTCTTTTTTTAAGACATAGTCTTGCAGTGTAGTTCAGGCTGGCCTAGAACTCCACTGTGTACCCCAGGCTGGCCTCAAACTCAGGGAAATCTGACTGCCTTTGCTCAGTGTGCTGAGATCTCAGACATGTGTTGCCACACAAAGCTAGTTTCATTATTTTAAAGTATTTTCAAAATCTGCAAAAGAAAAAAAAACCTAACAACTACAATTATAAGTTATTTATGATTCAGTAAAGGAAGCACTAAATTTTGAACATCCATTGGATTTTACCAATTTTTTATATATAATCATTGAGCAAAACACAAAGTCTGAGGAGAGACATGTGATTATGGCTAAAGGCATGTTTGAAATAGTAAATATTTGCAATTATTAAAAACACTGTGCATATCTCCTTCCCTTAATATTGTAATGTTAGAGTAATTTATATTGTTAAACTGATCCTTTGTTGATTTTAACTAGAGTCTTAAACATCTTGTTTGTGGGATCTGAGACTCATTTAATACTACTATAGTTAGTACTAATAATTAACAGCTAGTTTTTCTTGAACATTTGTTTTATGGTAAGTACTTTACATGTACTTGTTACATCAAACTTTTTTGTTTGTTTGTTTAGGTTTTTTGAAACAGGGTCTTGCTTTGTAGTTCAGGCTGGCCCTGAGCTCAGCCTCCAACTCACATCACAGCAATCCTCCTGCCTCTGCTTCCCGAGTGCTGGGATTACAGGCGTGAGCCACCACACTTGGCACTGTGGTATGTGGTACTGGTTGCTGCTGGGCGTGAGTCTCCATAGCCAGTATTGTATGTGGTTACTGAGGACCCAACTGGGTCCTTGCGTTTGCAAGACAGGCGCCGCTGGAACCACTGAGCTAAATCCCCGGCCCCCAACTTTTCCATTTTACAGATGAAGCAAAAAATAATAGTAGAGTTTGTAGGTGAGGCAAAGAAAGGAGGTGCTATTTGTGTTTGATATTGAAAGTTTCATTCACTAAAATGTTTCTACTTAATGCAAATTATTTGAGAATTCTATTATAAACAGAGCATAACTTCTGTGTTTGCTTTTTAGAAATTTTCCCCTTGCTTTGGATGTTGGTTGTGGAAGAGGTTACATAGCACAACATTTGAATAAGGTATATTTATTCAATGACTTAATTTACTTTGAGAAATAAGTGATTGTAAGAAAACTTTCTTAATCATTTCAGTTGAATCCTTAGATTTTGATATTTATCAAAATTGCTAATTCTTTTTTTTTTTTTTTTTTTTGAGACAGGGTCTCGCTCTGTAGTTCAGGCTGGCCCTGAGCTCAGCCTCAAACTCATTCACATCACAGCAATCCTCCTGCCCCTGCCTTCCGAGTGCTGGGATTACAGGCGTGAGCCACCACACCTGGCACTGTGGTATGTGGTACTGATTGCTGCTGGGTGTGAGTCTCCATGCTCAGTATTGTATGTGGTTACCTTGGGATCGAACCCCAGTCCTTGCACTTGCAAGACAGGCGCTGGAACCACTGAGCTAAATCCCTGGCCCCGGAATTGCTAATTTATTTTGTTGAGGATTCCTACTGATAGTATTTTTTTTTTTTTTAAGGTTTTTTGAGACAGGGTCTCACTTTCTAGTTCAGGCTGGCCCTGAGCTGAGCCTCCGACTCACATCACAGCAATCCTCCTGCCTCTGCTTCCCGAGTGCTGGGATTACAGGCGTGAGCCACCACGCCCAGCACTGTGGTATGTGGTACTGGTTGCTGTTGGACTTGAGTCTCCACGCCCAGTACTGTATGTGGTTACTGGGGATCGAACCTGTGTCCTTGCAGTTGCAAGATAGGTGCCAGAACCACTGAGCTAAATCCCCGTCCCCTGATGGTATTTTCTTTAAATGCATATACACTTTGTTTTTACTTTGCTCATTTTTGATCATTCACAGGAATTGGGATATTGAGTTTAAGAGCATCGACTTGAAGTTTTACAGATAGGGGTTCAAAACTTCAGTGCTGCCATTTGCTATCTGTGTACGTTAGACCAGTCAGTTTCTATAACATGGTGACACAAGCACTTACTTCAAAAGAATGGCAGAAGGATTGAGATGAGGTAAATCTGGCTTAGTAGAGGCTATGGTTTTTATTTGGAAATTGTCAAGATGACAACTAAAACCATATGAATTAGTAAGCTGTCTAGGGCAATAAGATGGGGAAGAACACTCCTCAGTTATATTTAGGAGAGAGGTAATAAGGAGGCTACCAGGTATAGTAAGATAGGTGTCATCTTAGAAATGTTTATCCTTCTTATTCTTCTGTGGTGCTGGGAATTAAACCCAAGGGTAGGCAAGTAGTCTACTACTAAGCCATGTCCTCAGCCTGTCTTTTGATTATAAGAAGAATAGCCAGGCACAGTAGCTCATGCTTGTAATCCAGCACTCAGGAGGCAGAGGCAGGAGGAGTGCAGAGAGTTCGAGAACAGCCTGAGCTACATAGTTAGTTCAGGGCCAGCGTGAACTACAAAGTGAAACCCTGTCTAAAAAAAAAAAAAGAAGCAGAAATCCCTTAAAACCAAACATGGAACATTTGTAACATAGAGATTCACATGTAAGGGAGGGATTTGGAAGTACAGCAGGACGCGGAAGGGATGGGACTTTGAAAACTCAGCATGAAGGTTCTCTTGGTTTACAGGCTTTGTGGGATTACATGTTACATAGCTGCCTTTGTTCTTTTTTCCTCCTGTTGACTTTTGCTAGTCTTCATTGGTGTATGTGGCTCTCATATAAATGTATTACTCTTAGTGAAGTGCTAAAACTAGCTCGGATCAGCTCATGAAAAATGAATGCTGAATCTTTTCCCAGTCCCGTGTTCAGCGACATTGTGTTGACACAGTGAAATCAGAGTATTTACACCCTGAAAATTGATGTGCAGTTAATAACTGACTGCCGAGAGTCAGCTATTAAATGTACACCAGCATCACCATTATTTCAACTGTAAGATGTACATGCTCTAACTCAGGGACTTCTGCCCCTTGCTGTCTTTGAATCTCTTCATTTAGATTTTCAAATGGGAGACACATAATCTGATCATCCTAATTCTGTACCCTATAGGGTGGTGTGCTGTAGCTGGCTTAGAAAAGCCAGTGGTGCCTGTCTTTACAGCTGTGCAGCTAGCAATATCATGCTGGCAGGCTGGCATCCACCACTGTTGAGTAGTAAACAGTGGAAGCCCATGGAAATGGGTAAAACAGTCCATTTTTATTAAAGAGCTTGTCCTTAAATATGATATGCAGTTAACCTCAGTAGTCAGAGGTGGTAGGAGGTATGGTACATCTTTGCTAAGTTGTGGACAGGGAAGTGCAGGTATGAATGAATGGAAGGGGATCAGCCTTTCTAACAGAGAAAAGCAAGTTTTTAGGAGACATTAAACAGTCCTATGCTTTGTGCTGGTGCCCTGTGCCTGCCTGTAATCCGAGCTACTCAGGAGCTTGAGCCAGAAGGATCACAAGTTTGAGGTCAGCCTGGGCAACTCATTGAGTCTCAACTCATTGTGTCTCAAAATTTAAAAAGATCCAGGAATTGCAGCTTATTGGTAGGGTGTACCTGGTCTGTGTAATATGTGCAAGGTGCTGGGTTCAGTTTTCAGTACCACAAATAAAAATACTTCAAGGAAGTCAAGGGAAACAGCACTGAGCACAGTGAGAGCAGCTTACTGTATTTGTTCCCACACAGACACTTGGTGACCTTTAGTGACAGCTTTTGGGTAAAGCAGTAGAAAGATTACTGAGAATTTGGACAAGAACTTTAGTGTGTAGATTCTTAGATTATAAGCTAAACAACTGGAAGGTGCTTCAAGAAGAGATATTTTCAAGATTGGGAGGATTAAGCTTGTTGTAAGGGAAGAGAGGAGACCGTAAGCAACTGTTTGAAGATTTTCCGAGGTGGGAGTGGAGCCAAGTAGAATGTGGCAATGTGGATAGAAGTAAACAGAACCCTTCTTGAAAGGGAGAGAGGATAGATAAAGGAAATGAAACCCATAAACTCCATCCCTAAGTCTCTGTGTGCTAAGTCTTTCTTCACTCTTCGTAAACTCTTTGAGTGAATAATTGAAGGCAGGAAACCTGAACAACGAGGCCCTTTGTGGCACATAAGTGTGAAAACTAGTTCTCAGCCTATTAAGTCATGGAAAAGTTAATGTAGAAACCCTCACTCAGTGTAGTAAAGGGTGTGAGTGTTCACGTTGGTATTCTGTTTCATTAACTGATGTTAAATACATTAAATAACTTAGCTGCGTATGTTTACGTCTGAGTAATTTATTATGTACTATGTACTGTACTAGTGTACTGTGGAAAAAGATCCTTACAGAACTGAAAACCAATTTCTAACTAGCCCTTTCTCCTTTAATTTCAATCACTGTATGTTTTATTTTATTAACTATGGCGTTTAAATATTTGCTATTTTTTGTGGCATCTAATCAGTTTTAATAATTCCTTTTTAGGAAACAATTGGAAAGGTTTTCCAAATAGACATTGCAGAAAATGCTTTGGTAGGTGGCTTTTTAACACTTTGATTTCTAATCTTCTGCTTTGGTTTTTAGCACTCTATTGCCTTCACAAGAAAGTAGTTTTCTTTTTTTCCGCAACTATACATATACCACATATGAAGAAGAATTATACAGTGCAGGAAATATAAAGAAGGGAAAAACTACCCCAGTCCTGCCATCGAGAGATAACCACACTGGATCTTTGGCTTTGCAGACATGACTCTCCCTTACTAATTTTTTTTAGGTGTTTTGAGACAGAGTCTCACTTTGTAGTTCAGGCTGACCCTGAGCTCAGCCTCAAACTCACATCACAGCAATCCTCCTGCCTCTGCCTCCGAGTGCTGGGATTATAGGCGTGAGCCACCATGCCCGGCACCGTGGTACGTGGTACTGGTTGCTGCTGGGCGTGAGTCTCCACACCCAGTATTGTATGTGGTTAATGGGGATCGAACCCGGGTCCTTGCACTTGCAAGACAGGCGCCAGAACCACTGAGCTATATCCCCAGCCCTGTCCCCTACTAATTTTATATCAACAACATTAGGCTAACATCCTATTTTTTACAGTGTCCTTCGTTTCTATCAGTAAATATTGTGTGTATATCAATTTACATTACAAAGTGTTCCAAAAATACAGGAATGTTTATTTCACTAAATTTCTATTGGAGATATTTTATTTATATTCTGAGTGCTCAACACTGCAGCAGATGTCTTTATATAAAGAAACTGTGTGTACTTGATTCATTTTCTTACCTGAGATTACATTCTTGATAATGAAATTTGTGGATTCACTGATGTTAGGATTTCATTATACATCTTTCAGCTGCCCTTGGAAAGATTGAATGAGGATATTGTATGAAAGTGTTTTTTTTTTTAAGGATTTTTGAGACAGGGTCTCACTTGGTAGTTCATGCTGGCCCTGAGCTCAGACTCCAACTCACATCACAGAAATCCTTCCTGCCTCTGCCTCCCGAGTGCTGGGATTACAGGCGTGAACCACCACACCTGGCACTTGTATGTGGTGCTGGTTGCTGCTAGGTGTGAGTCTCCACATCCAGTATTGTTATGTGGTTACCGGGAATCGAACCCGGGTCCTTGTGCTTGCAAGACAGGCGCCAGAACCACTGAGCTAAATCCCCGGCCCATGTATGAAAGTGTTTTATTCTTTCTTTTTGGCATCACTGGGCCTTCTTTTTTTATTCACTTACTAGTTCAGCTAAATAGCTATCAGTATCTTTTTGGCTCCTGATTTTTTGTTATTGGTATTTCTTTTTTTTTTTTTTTTGAGACAGGGTCTCACTTTGTCTCCACACCCAGTGTGATTTGTGGTTACTGAGATTGAACCCAGGCCCTTGAGCTTGCAAGACAGACACCGGAACCACTGAGCTAAATCTCTGGCCCAGTTATTGGTATTTCTTAGCATGTTAGTTTTGTGAATAGTTTTGTGACATATATGTACTCATTCTTCTGCTGCATTGTTTTTAAGGCATATCCTTATAAATGTATTGCCCCATTTGTGTGTTTACATTTTATTGTTTTCAGAGTATCAGTCTTTTCATTTGTAGTTTCTAGCTTTAGAGAGTTTACTCAGGCTTTATTTTGTTTTAAATTTGAAAGTATAAGTGTTCACCTTTATTTTTATCCATTATGTTAAGGGTTTAGTGATTTCACAGAAACATTCAGCTTCCTGATCATAGCTAACCATTTTTTCTGGTTGCACTTAAGTGTCATTTAAGAAAGTTCTTTTGAGAATGTACCACATTTTATTGTCTGAATAGAAACTCCCAAATAAATATAACATTGACTTAAATTTAATAATGTTTGTGTTAATAATGGAGACTATATTAATATGCTTTGTATCTTTTTTTATCATTAGAAAAATTTCCTAGAAACAGAAATTCCTACTGTCAGTATTTTAGCTGATGAAGAATTCCTTCCCTTTCAAGAAAATACATTTGATCTGGTGGTTAGCAGTTTAAGGTTGGTAATCTATTTGTACTTTAAAAAAAATTTTATAAGTAGATAATTTATGCTATAAAGTTTTATGAGGCAAAGAAAATAGCAAAATAAGTTATTAATAATTTATTATTATTAATTGATTTTATTGGTGCATTTTGTATATACATCATGATCACAATCAACATTGAAAATATGTACCAGTGTATGACACAACTTAATTCTCATTTTTTCCCATTCCCTGCCCACTTTATAACCTCCTCCTGCCCCGTAATCACATAAGCTTTTTCTTTCTTTTTTTTTTTTGAGACAGGGTCTCACTTTGTGGTTCAGGCTGGCCCTGAGCTCAGCCTCCAACTCACATCACAGCAATCCTCCTGCCTCTGCCTCCCGAGTGCTGGGATTATAGGTGTGAGCCACGAAGCCTGGCATTGTGGTATGTGGTGCTGATTGCTGCTGGGTGTGAGTCTCCATGCCCAGTATTGTATGTGGTTACTGGGTATTGAACCTGGGCCCGTGGTCTTGCAAAACAGGTGCCAGAACCACTGAGCCAACTACCCGGCTGCTTTTTCTTTTTAAAAAATTCACAGAAGAGTTATTTTCTAAAGTAGATTTCTCTCAGAAAGAATTATAGATCCAGGGGTTTCTCATGGAAATAATACCACTTTTTATCCCTCAGTTTCTAAAGTTCCCTGTAGTATAATTTAGTATTTAGAAACTGATATTTATAGAGGCAGGAGTTAGAGTATCCTGGGCAGTGGAGTGGGCACTGTTCCTATAACAAGTATTATAGCACTCTTATCATAAAGTCATTAGACAAATAGGGAAAAAGCAGTATTTCTTTCAGCTTTAATTCTTCTACATAGAAATATAGTCTTCAAGTTCCCTCTGTCTTTGTGTTTTCTACCATGTCTCTTTACATTTACTACACAAACATGTACAGCAAATATTCACTAGATTAAAATATGTGAGGTGTGCTAGATGCTTTGAGGGAATACAGATATGAATTCAGACAAGAATTCTGTCCTCCGAGAACTGAATCTGATGGAGAAAATAAAATATTCTCTGTGGCATCTTATTTTTTCTCTCTGCGGATTTTCTTTTAAAGTTTTGTTGTGCTCCTCACATCCATTTTGTCCTTTATGATACCTGTGTTTAAGGTGAATAACATCAAAGTCGGTCCTGGACTTTGCCATTTTTAGTGCTGAAAGTTACGTGTTTTCTGGTAAACCTCTTAGTCCTAAACAAACTGGGAGAGTTGGTCTTCCTTGCTCTTTTCTTTAGTGAGCTTCTGATTTCTTTCTTGCTTCTGTATAAATGCTGAACAGATTTTGAGAAATACTCCTTTTCCATTAAGAAATGAAACATAGCTAGAGTCTCGGTCTAAAGGCAAAATCCCGAGCACAGCATCTAAATACAGGTTTTAACTTTAACTCATTTGCTTACTATTTTCAAATTACTTTGGCTGCTTTCCGTTTTCTTATAAGTGTGATGGAGGATCTCCTTAGTTTCTAAATTTCCTAATTATTGTGGAAAAGCATTTTGATAGATAGGTATGAATTTAACATAGTATAGTTTAAAATGAATATTTAATTCTGTCCTTGAAGTCAGCATAAGTGAATGCCAACTCTGCCAAGAAAGAATGACTGTATAAACTGAGAATATAGTTCTTGCTTTCATGCATGACTATGTTCTGGAAAAAAATAAATAGGGTTAAAGGAAATTTAAGAAGTTCCTTAGCAAGTATAAAGAATGCTGGCTTTTATTTTTCTCTTCATTAAAAATTCCGGCTATACTATAAACCTATCAGAACAGCCCAAATCCAGAGCACTGATGACAACGAATGTTGGCCAGGATGTTGAGTAAAAGGAATGCTCATTCATTTCTGGTGAAATGCATAATGGTATAGGCACTTTGGAAGACAACTTGATGATTTCCTATAAATGGAATACTTTTACCATATGACCCAAAAATCATGCTCTAGGGATCATGAAATGATCATGAAATCCATCTCTAGAAATTCAGAGAGATGAAAACTGATGTCTGCACAAAAGCTTTCATACACATGCTTAGAGCGGTTCTTATCATAATTACCAAAACTTTGAAACAGCTAAGATGTCCTTCAGTAGGTGAACAGCAAAAGTGTAGTATATCCAGATACTGAATATTTGTGCATTTAAAAGAAGCAGTCAGACCCTGAAAAGATATTCAGGGAATTTATATACAAATTACTAAGTGAAAGAAGCTAATCTGAAAAGGCTACATACTGTATGATTCCAAATTTAGATGACATTCTGGGAAAGGCAAAACTGTGGACACATTAAAAATGATCAGTGGGGCCAGGGATTTAGCTCAGTGGTTCTGGCGCCTGCCTTGCAAGTGCAAGGTCCGGGGTTCGATCCCCAGTAACCACATACAACAATGTTGGGTGTGGAGATTCACGCCCAGCAGCAATCAGTACCACATACCACAGTGCCAAGCGTGGTGGCTCACGCCTGTAATCTCAGCATTCGGGAGGCAGAGTCAGGAGGTTTGCTGTGAATTCAAGGCTGAGCTCAGGGCCAGCCTGAATTACAAAAGTGAGACGCTATCTCAAAAAAAAAAAAAAAGATCAGTGGTGGCCAGAAATTACAGGAGAGGAAAGAATAAATAGGCAGAGCCCAGATTTTTAGAGCAGTGAAAATGTTCTAATAGATGTCATACATTTGTCTGACCCTATAGAATGTGTAACACCAAGAATGAAGCCTAATGTATACTATGGATATTGGATGACATCATTTGAAATAAATGTGCCACTGTGGTGAGGAGTGTTGATAATGGAGGATGAGGATACATGGAAATGCCTCTGAACCTGCTTCTTATTTTTCTGTTAACCCAAAACTATTCTGGTTGTGTGTGTGTATACATATGAAAACATTATGTGTACGTATATATGCACACACATGTATATATATAGTATATGCATATGTACATACACATATACACATGTGCATTCATATATACACATGCATATTCATATATACATAATACATGCATAATATATAAACAAAATAAATGTTAAAAATGAAAAGAAGCAGAATGGTATTACAAAGCTCACTTAAAGTAAGCTTTAATGAATGATACTATTTGCCTTTGGAAAATTTTATGTCTGCTGATGTTCTTTTTTTCCTAGGAAAATGGTAATTCAGAATACTGTGTTCCTCTGACTTAATTGTTTAATTGGTGAACTTCTTTGAACATGTATGTCATCAGTACTTATTTTAGCACTTTGTTTCAGATAAGTCCTCAGAGCACCACTATGTGGATGAAATCCCAAGTATGGAAGACTTTTACTTTAAGTGATAAAGAATAATTATATCAGGTTTTTTAAATTAAGCAGAATGTTATACTGACGTGTGACAGAAAGAATATTTATTTCAAAATTATAGTCCATGAATTTTGGCATTAATTTCAGAGTTTAAGATTAATACCTATTTTGGCTTATTATATGTAATAATTAATTGAACTAAAACAAATACTATGTTTCTGTGTTTTAGTTTGCACTGGGTTAATGACCTTCCTAGAGCACTTGAACAGGTGAGAAAACTTATGTTGCTTATATTCTATATTTTCATTATTAGCAATGTACAAATGATTCTATTTTCGCAAACTAGGATAGTTCTAACAGTTGGAGAATAGATTCAAATTAAGGGCTTCTGTAGGCTGGGTACACTTGGTGCCTTTGGCATAGAAATGTGTACATTGTGTGGTTTTGACAATTTTAACAGCTCTATTATGGAGATAAGTTTTGAATATTTATGAAAACCTTAATAACTACATAAAATAATAAGGGTGTTATAAGGACATTTTCTTTGTGTGTTCCTTTTTTCACTTAATTGCTTGTAAACTTTTTGTGGGTAAAAAATCTGTGTTTGTATCTTTTCTGTGGGTTATACTTAGTCCATTCTGTACTTTTTCATTGATATTCGTTAATGAATCGGAAAGAGGTAAGTAAAAAGCATGTATTCAAAGGACAGAAAGAGGTCACTGTGACTTAAAGTTGCTTAGGAAAGCTTTCAGAGGAAGGATTTACAGTACTTGAGCAGAGCTTTAGATTGTAGGTGAGGTTTGGATTGAGGAGGTACCATATTTCAGAAAAGCCTAAATCACAGCATGGGTAAGGGGGTGCAAGAGCTTCAACTACAGGTGAGATCAAAAGGAGACCTGTTGGGAGGTTTCTAGTGTGCTGGGAGATGCGGTATATTAGGGCCACATGTAGGAGGACGTGGGTGCCAGGTCAAAAACTTTAGAGTTTATTCTTTTTTTTTTTAGGTTTTTTGAGACAGGGTCTCACTTTTGTGGTTCAGGCTGGCCCTGAGCTCAGCCTCAAACTCACATCACAATCCTCCTGCCTCTGCCTCCCGAGTGCTGGGATTACAGGCATGAGCCACCACGCCCGGCACTGTGGTATGTGGTATGTGGTACTGGTTGCTGCTGGGTGTGGGTCTCCACACCCAGTATTGTTATGTGGTTACCGGGGAATCGAACCCCGGCCCTTGCGCTTGCAAGACAGGCGCCGGAACCACTGAGCTAACTCCCTGGCCCTAGAGTTTATTCTTTATGAATTCAGAGCTGCTGGAGAACTTGGAAGAGGAAAGTGATGTGATTAAAAGGCTTGGTGGTAGCATATCTATGCATGTCCTATTTCCCATTCACTTTATACTATGTTATGTGTGGATGAAATAACTTTGCAAGATAATCTTCATTATGTTTCTCAGAAAACTGAGGATAGAGAAGTTGGTTAAATTTAAGGGAGTTTGCTTCAGTGGTCCAGGTTTAAGAAAACTCAATGTACCTGGCAATGGTAGCAGTTAAAAGGAATGATTTCTAGGATTTTGTAAAGGATTAATCAATAATTTGATGGCTTCTTAGTTTTAAAGATCAAAAGGAGCACCGTAATGTTTTAAATCAAGATGCCTGAGGGAATGAAAAGTAAGAGTGTGTGGGGGGAGGGTAGAAATAGTAACAATTAGATAAAGTAATGGAAAATGAGAATGAACCAAAATAGAACATTTGCTAAGGAAAGCTGATTTGACAGTGAAGGTGGCTATTTTACAAGAGACAAATAGCCATCAAGGTAGCTGTTTAAGATGAGTGTAAGGACATTTTCTTTGTGGGTTCCTTCTTTCACTTAATTGCTTGTAAACTTTTTTGGGGTAAAAATCTGTGTTTGTATCTTTTCTGTGCCTTGTGGACACAAGTGGACCTGTCCAGGGTGAAGACAGAAATTGGAAAGTCATCCTTGTGAAATTGTAGTTTGTAAATTCCATAGGGTGAAAAGAAACTGCAAAGACCAGAGGATTAAATCTTTGGTTGTTGGTGTAGTAGAGTTTGGTGAAAAGAGGAAGCAACACTAAAGAAGCATAATGGAGGAAACCAAAGATTTTATTAAGTTTGGTTTGCTTACGTAATGCTTTCTAATTGCTTCTTAATATATTAATTTTTTTTTTTTTTTTTGAGACAGGGCCTCGCTTTGTAGTTTAGGCTGCCTCTGCCTCTGGGTGCACCTGGCATTGTGGTGTGTGGTTCTGATTGCTGGGATTCTGGTTGTGAGTCACCAGACCTGTCATTGTGGTATGTGGTACCAGAAATCGAACTCAGGACCTTGCGCTTCCAAGGCAGATGCTGGAACCACTGTATAACTTTTTTTATACACTGTATCCCTGGCACTATATAACTTTTTTTTTTTTTTTTTTTTTTTTTGCGGTATGGAGGATTGAACTTGGGCCTTATGCACTTCTAAGAATGTTAATTATAATTATAAACCAGTGCTTTGATTAGAAGAGCTTACTTTGAGTTCTGGTTAACTTCAGAATTCTAGCTTTGTTCACAGTGTTGTAAATAGTGTAACCTAATTATAAATCTTAGCTGTAACCAGAGGCCTGCAGACCACTTACCTTCCTTTTTAAACATTTTGAATGTTATAATAAATATTTTAAAAAAGATGTTTTATTACTTGTACGCATTAGCTGTATATTTTGTGCAGGGCCCAAGACAATTCCTCTTCATTCATATGCCTGAAGTAGGTCAAAAAGTGGATATTCCTGGAAGAGAATCACTGAGCACATATTTGTGATTCTGTAATTCAGTCTGTCCAGTAACATGCTTTTAAGTAATTAATTAATTAAAGTTGTTTTTGTTTTAAAGCTAAAAAACATTTCTTTAAAGAAAACTAATCCATTAGGTGTTAATTGGGTTAACACGAATCATGGTGATTTTTTGTAAATTAATTTTTTTCTGCACAATAAGCTAACCCAATTTAGTAGCTTGACATACTTTATTTGGGTCTCAACTTTGTAGGCTAGCAATTTAGGCTAATTTAGTTAGGAAATTCTTTTTTGGCATACTCCTCTGTCTGTAATTAGCTGCCACATAGGGAGCTGGTTGCTTAGGTGGGCCTCACCTGGGACAGCTGTTTGCTCTGCTTCAGTCCTCCATCTGGTGAGCTCAGGACTGCTCATACCCTGCTGGCTGGGCGGTGCTCCAGGAGAACAGGTGGAAGCATGCAAGGCTACCTGAAAACTAGGTGTGAAACTGGCATGATATCAGTTAACTGTATGTTTTTGGCTGAATTAAGTCAAGAGACCAGGCCAAATTCCAAGAGGGGACACAGCCTTCATTTCTTCATGGGAGTTGTTAACAAAACAACATTTTAGTAGATGCAGAAACAGGGAGGATGGTGATTTCTGCAGTGTGTTTTACTTAAAATTGTACCTATTTTAAAATTTGAATACATGGAATATATTTTTATAGGTGTTAATAATATCACAAAATACATATTTATGTCTATATCAGACAGTATTTACTTAGATTTCTGGTCATGTTAGATGTGAGTTTTAGTAAGTTATCTCATTAATTTGGCAAAATATGATTAGTCCTAAAATATTTAGACACTGTTCTTTTAACATTTTTATATATAAAATTTTGAATAGTTTTGTCATATTTATTACAGATTCATTATGTCTTAAAACCAGATGGAGTATTTGTTGGTGCAATGTTTGGAGGTGACACGCTCTATGAACTTCGGTGTTCATTACAATTAGCAGAAACGGAAAGAGAAGGAGGATTTTCTCCACACATTTCTCCTTTTACTGCTGTCAATGACCTGGGACATCTACTTGGGAGAGCTGGCTTTAATACACTGACTGTGGTAACTATCAAGATAATCCAATAACCCATTAATTGCACAGTTCAGAAACATCTTTTCATTTTAAAGAAAGTACATAGTCTTGCATTCCTCTTTTCCTGTCCTTCTCCTAACACTTTCCAAGAGTAAGCTTCACAAAGGGAATCATCTAGGGAGACAGTTGTTACCCTTTTCTGCCTCCCTGTAATACCAGTCATTCTAAAGGGCTTATTATTGTCTTCAGAGATGAGTGAGTAGACTTAGTATGATTTTCCAAACCCCTTAGGCCTAGAAATATCCCTGAACCTAATTTTAAAAATTGCAGTTTCTTGATAAAGAAAGCTTCTTGTTGCATAATTAGAGATGGCAGGCTTAAAATTAAAATAGCTGTTTCAAATGATTAAAATTAACCAACTGAAAAATAGATTGCCATATCCTTTATTGTACTGATACATAAAAAGGAATGTAAACCTAATGTTGAAGAGGCCCCAGGAAAGGAAAGAAACAAATGGCTTCACAACCAGGCTAAAAATGGAAGACAGACCTTGGAATTTCTAACCTGTGCCTAGGGTTGGCCTATTATAAACTTTTAAATGGCCTGAGACAGTAAAAAATGTTGAATAGCTGAAAATCAGAAAACTAATGAGTATTCTGCTTTGTAAAGAAAAGTAACGTTTTGATTATAGGCAATTATAAATTGAAGGGTCATTTTATTTTTTCATATGTATCAAATTATGTAAGTAATCTACAAATACATTTTGGTTGTAAATGTTGAACTATATAGATATAATAAAAGCCTATCATTCCTTTTTAATCCCTAAAATCTTAGCTGTCTTCTGGATGTAGCATTTCTCAAAATATTAGTCGTGGAATCACTCTAGTTACTTAAAATTATTGAAGACCTTAAAGAGCTCTTTTTATCGGACTTACATGTTAGAAATTTAACAAATTTCAATTTGTTTAGTATTCATGAATTCATTCAAACCTAATAATAAATATCCTTTATTTGATAATATATATATATATTTTTAAAGAAAAGGAACTATTGTTAAAAGGAAAACTGAGAGATCGTTTCACACTTTTACAAATTTTTTCAATATACTCCTTTATGAAAGAGGGCCTGATTCTTGTATCTGCATTCAGTTCTGTTGCCTACCACATGACATGTAGCTTGTGAAAGCTTCTGTGGAGGAAAAGATAAAAGAGAGATAACATTTTAGTATTTTTATGGAAAGAATTTTGACTTTATGGACCCCTAAAAGGATCCTCGGGATCCCAAGACTTAACAGTTATACTTCAAGGACTTGTCCTAGGAATAGCTACTGTTAATGGTATGGTGTATAATGTTCTGGGCTTTTGAACAAATAACTGCTGTATTGTGTATAAGGCTATAATGTGTTTAATTAAAGACACACTGCCACTAATCCCCTTCGAGATCCTCCCCTTTACTTTGCACTTACAGTTTTTACCACTTTTGGAAACAGTTCTGGAAGTCCTTTCTCATAAGTGTCTATGAAATGTGATTTTAAAAAAAATACAGTGAATGCATTGCGATGTGCCATGCAACAGAAGGCAGGCTTGTAGAAACAGGGGTGGCCTCATCTACCTTTTTTGCTGGATCTGTCATCTAGCAATTGCTAGTTCTTTCCTAAAGTGAAAATGAACATAAAAGGTAAAACATATAGTTAGACCATTTTTACAAAACTATTTCTCTGAACACCACTTTACATTTGTTCCAGTCGTTTCCCAATATATTCATTTATTTATTTAGTCTTGCAACAAACTGAATACTTTGTACATGCCATTCCCTGTCCTAAGTACTTTATCTGTAATGATGGGCAAAATAGAAAGAAATTCCTACTCAGTATTCTCAGATTTATAGCCTTTGGAGGTGAGCTCAGTAATACTGTGTGTAAAATATGTGTTTTGTTCTTCATCTCTGGGAGAATGTGTCTGTAGTTTTCATCCAGTCATTAGATCTTGAGAGATTTGATATGACTGAAAACAGATAAGAAATCACTGATTGAAAATTTTAATCTAATATTTCAATTTCATCTAAAAGATTACCATCTACTATTAAACTTACCTTGCATTGGATGTGGTGGCCCATGCTTGTAATCCTAGCACTTTGGAGGTTGGGGCAGGAGGATAGCCTTGTGAGTTCAAGGCCAGCCTAAAATTGTACAGTGAGATCCTGTCTCAAAACAAAAAGAAAAAGTAAAAAGGTTTCCTTCTATATTGCTTTTACAAACCTATAATTAAACTAAAAAGAGACTCTCTGGGAATAAAATCCCGTTAAATGTCTACAGGTACAGAAGGGTAGGTTGATGTGGAGAGTGTGTGTGGACCAGTATTTGGAACCAATAACTATCCATTAAGAAAAAATTGAGACTCTTTAGTCACCAAAGCAAAAATAAATTGTGCTGGCCTCAAATCGTTTCCTGTGGCTATGAAATACAGATTTTTAATGAAAAATTTAAACCTGACATTGTAGCATTTAAAAACCTATATTTCTGTTAACTGAGAAATCTTAATTCAGAGTACTTTCTCCATTCTCTAAAAATGATCTGAGTGACTCAAACATTAACACAATGCAAAATGTTAACATAGTCATTTTAATGACTTCTACAATTAGGATTGCTGTAGTGATAATAAGTTATAAAAATTTGTTGCTTGAATCATTAAACTTACCCTTATCTAAAGTAGTGTATTAAAATTGTGTCCTAAGTAATTTTGCACATCCCCCAAACATAACCAATAATACATGTTTATGTTGCATACATTAGACATAGTATTTTTATATTGCAATTTTTATTTTAAAAATGAAATCAAATAAAAATGTCATAGTTTTTATATTTATATGATCCTCTTATTGAATTATTTTCAGAGTTACCCAGAATTCTAAATAAGTTCATTTATTTTTAGAATAAAGGTTCTCTTTTAGAGAAGGCTGCAGAATGTACCTCCTGTTAATGTGAAAAAGGCCATTGACAAAGCTATTTCAATATTTTGCTTGAGATGGAGATAGTTTTATTGAAGAATTGTTGACAAAGGATATTAGTGGCTAAATATCAGTTTGCAAAGAAATTTGTTGGTTTTTTAAAAAAAATTGGTACGTTTTAGATGTACATGATGATAATAGTCATCATAGGGAATTTGTACCTATATATAATATATTTTTCTTATTATTTTTCCATTCTCCTCCCCTCCTGTCAACCCCTTTTGTTTACAAAAGCTTTAATTTCTTTTGTTTCTTGTCCTTTCCATTCTACATCCCCCTTCCTATTTCCTCTTCTCAATTGAATATTTTCTTCCCATTTCCGAATATCTTTTATATATTTTTGTCCTTATTTATACTTTTAGTTTTTCACACTAGAGAAACAATGTGGCATTTAAGTATGTGTTTCATTTATTTCACTTGAGTATTATCTTAACATACATCTATTTAACTAGAAATGTCTCCAACTTATTCTTTATGGCAGAGTATTGCTCCGTTGTATTAAAAAAACCACAAGCCAGACCTGGTGGCTCGTGCCTGTAAACCCAGCACTTAGGAGGCAGAGGCAAGAAGATTAGAATGAGTTTGAGGCTAGCCTAGGCTACATTGAGTTCAGGATCAGCTTGAATTGCAAAGCAAGGTCCTGTCTCAAAAAAAACAAAAGCCTAAAAAACAACAAAAATACTTATCTTTATCCATTCACTGGTTGATGGGCATTTGAACTATTTCTACAATTTATCTGTTACAAACTGCTGATATAAACCGAAGTACACATATACCATGTGTTATTATGCTTTTAATTTTTTGGGAAGATACCAAGAACAGAAATAGCTGGATTGAACAAAACTAAGTTTAGTTTTTTCAGGAGTTTCCACACTGATTTCCACAGTGGTTGTGCCAATCTGCACTCCCACCAATAGTGGAGAGTGGTTCCTTTTTCCTCATATTCCCACCAGCATTTGTTATTGGTTGATTTTTTGACAATAAGGATTCTTTCATGGGGTGATCTGGATCCCCAGCATTGTCTTAATTTGCATCTCTTAAATGACCAGTCATGTTGAATATATTTTTGTCTATATGCTTGCCATTTCTACTCCTTCATCTGAGAAGTGTCTGTTTACCTCAGAAACAGTGTGGCATTTAAGTGTGTGTTTCATTTATTTCACTTGAGTATTATCTCAAGGTACATCTGTTTAACTAGAAGTGTCCCAATTGTTGAATTTGATGGATCTGATTGTTTTTAGTTCTTTAAATATTCTAGATGTTAGTCCTTTGTCTGAGGAACAGCTGGCAACAATTTTTTCCCATATTTTGGGTTGTCTATTCATGCGGTTGCTGGGGGTATTTTGCTGTGCAAAAGCTTTTTAATAAGATGAACTTCCAATTGTGGATTCTTTGTGATATTTCCTATGTGATCAGAGTTTCTTTGCTTACACCATTGTCTTCAACAGTTCTACCTATTCTCTCTTCCACTAGGTTTAGTGTTTCTATTTTAATATTTAGATTTTTCATTCTTTTAAGTTTAGTACGTAGTGAAAGATGTGAGTCTAGTTTTAATATTTGGCATATGGAAAGCCACTTTTTTCCACATCATTTATTGAAGAGGTGGTCTTTCTCCCAGTGAAGGTGTTTGAATCCTATGTCAAAGACAGAGTAAATGAGTGTGTTTGGAGTTGTTGCTGCATCTTTTAATCTGTTCCATTGATCTACAGATCTGTTTTTATCTTTTGTTGTTACTGTTTTCTTAGTACCATGCTGTTTTTATACAGTTGCTTTTTAGTATAATTTCATGAAAGGGCTTATGATGTCCTTCTGACTTACCTTTGTTGCCCAGAGTTGATTTTGCTATTCTAGCTCTCTTCTGGGTCCAAATGAATTTTAGGATTGCTTTCCAGAATTTTGTGAGATATGAGCTATGTTTATTTTAATGGAGATAGTATTTAATCTGTATAACAATTTTGGAAGTGTGGCAGTTTTCACTATACTCTTTCTATTCAAGAACAAGGAATATCTTTTCACTTTCTGATATGCTTGTTAATCTTTTTTTCAGAGTGATGTTGTTTTCAACGTAAAGGTCTCTTACTTACTTTGTTAGATTGATCCCTAGGTTCTTCATATTCTTTGATGTTATAGTGAAAGTTGTGGTTTCCACAGTTTCTCTGTTAGAATTTGTTATTTGTGTACAGGAATCCTGTTGACTTTTGAATATAGTATCCAGTTATGCTACTACTAAATTTGGGTATTAAATCTAGAAGTCTTTTGGAGTCATAGGGATTTACTATATAGAATATCATGTCATCTGCAAATAATAATTTAATTTCTTTCTTTTTTATTCTTATTCTTTTTTTTTCTCTTTCTAGAGGCAGGAGTTCTAGCTAGTATTTCCAAAATTATATTGAATAGGAGTGGTGAGAGCAGACATCCTGTTTTTAGTTCCTGATTTAAAGTGAAAGCTTTCAGTTTTTGTCCCGTTAGTGTGATTTTGACTATTGGTTTGTCAAAGATGTCTTTTGTCAGATTGAGACTATTTGTTCTAATTTTCTGTGGGGTTTTTTATCAAGAATGAGGGTTAGAATTTGTCAAACTTTTTCTGCTTCTGTTGAGATGATAATGCACTTTTTGCTCTGAGTTCTGTTAATATGTCTATTACATTTATTGATTTTTATATCATTATATATATAGTATTATATATATATATATAATTTTATATAATTTTGAGTTTTTTGAGACAAGTGTCACTTTGTAGTTCAGGCTAGCCTTAAACTCATAGCAGTCCTCCTGCCTCTGCCTTCAAGTGCTGAGAATACAGGTGTGAGCCACCACACCCAGCATTAGGGTATGTGGTACCAAGGATTGAACTTGGGATCTTGCATTTGCCAGACAGACGCCGGAACCACTGAGCTAAATCCCCTGCCCCTATATTTATATATATATAAAATTGAGTTTATTGTTAAACATTATAAGTAAACATTATAATTGCATTCATTATTAAGAATTTGTACCTGTACATGATATAACTTGATTCTTATTTTTTCCCATTACTCTTGTTTTCCTTCAATCCCTCCAAACCCCATATACATAACCATTGTTACTATTTTTTCCTTTTTACCTTCAAATTTTTCTTTCTCTTGTTTGCTTTCCCCTGCCTGCCCTCTCTTCGCCTACCTCTTTGAAAATTTTATTCCTGTTTCACAATATCTGTTGTGCATTTTGAAACTCATTTACATTTCCAGTTTCTCACACTAAAGAAATGATATGTTATTTAACATATGTGTCCTACTTATTTCATTTATATGTGTGGTCTCAGTATATATCCATTTAGCTAAAAATGTCTCTAATTTATCATTCCTTATGACAGGGGATTTGTATATATTGAACCATCCCTGCATCCCTGGTATGAATTCCACATAGTCATGATATATACCCTTCTTAATGGTTTGCTGCATTCTGTTTGTCAGTAACTTATTGAGGAGTTTTGTGTCTATATTCATTAGAGAAATTGCTCTATAGTTCTCTATTTTTGGTTGGCTCCTTCTCTCAGTTTTGGTATCAGAGTACTAATTGCTTCCAGGAATGAATTTTGGAATATTGCTTCCTTTTATTTTCATTAAAGTATTTGAGAAATAGTGACATTAGAACTTCTCTAAGTTTTTATAGAATTCATCAATGAATCCATGAGAGTCTGAACCTTTCCTTGTTGGTGGGTTTATAATCCCATCCTTAATGTCATTGATTGATACTGCTTTAGTTGGAATTTTTATCTTTTTAATTTAGCTTTGGTAATTCATACATATCTCAAAATCTATCTATTTCTTCTGTGTTTTCCATCTTATCAGAATATAGGTTCTCAAATTAAGTATTGACCTTCTGAATTTCTTCAGAATTTGTTTTGATTTCACCCTTTTCATTCCTACTTGCATTGATTTGTTTGGTTTTTTTTGTTTTGATAAAGTTCACTAAGGGTGTGTTAGCCCCAACTCTTTGAAAAACATCAATGGTTCTTTTAATTGTTATCCTAGTTTCCATTTCTGTTCTGATCATTGTGATTTCCTTCCTTTTATAAGCTCTGGGGTTGACTTGCTCTTTTTCTAGAAACTTGAGGTTCAATGTTAGGTGGTTTATTTGACCTAACTTTTTTTGGAAGAGAAATTCAGTATTACACATTTCCCTCATAGGACTGCTTTCTTTGCATCTTATAAGTTCTGGTGTATTGTGCTGACATCATTGTTTATTTATAGAAACTAATTTCTTCTTTAATTTCATCTATGACCCATTCATTGTTTGGGAGGGTATTGTTTAATTTTCATGTGTTTATTAAATTCTTATGGTATCTTTTGCCATTTATTGCCAATTTCATGGCACCATGGTATGATAAGATGTTTGGGATGATTTCAATTCCTTTGCATGTTCTCTGAGCAAGTATCTCTATTTTGGAAAAAAGTCCGGCATGCAGCTGAGAAGAATGTGTATTCTGATGCTTGGGGTGGAACACTTTGTAAACATCTACTAAAAAAGGTTGGTTTAATTCTGATTTCTTTGTTGATTTACGTAGTTGATCTGTCTGTTTATGATAGTGGGATATTGATATTCCCCCATTAGAATATTATTAGTGCTCATTTGATTTTTTATGTCCATTAATATTTGTTTTATATAAGTGTATCAGTATTTTGTGCATATGTTTATGATTTTTCCCTCTTCCTCTTAGATCGTTCCCTTTATAAGGATGTAGTAATCTTCTTTGTCTCTTTTAATTGGTCTTGGGTTGAACTCTACTTTGTCGGCAAAGAAAAAAGCTACATCTGTTTTTTTCCAAGTTCTTATAGTACAGAGTATTGTTTTCCATCTTTTGACTTTTAGTCTGTGAGTTTCTTTTTGAATTAAGGGTGTTTCTTATATGTGGCATATAGTTTTATCTGTTCTTGTGAAGACAATTTTCCCCATTAACCAGATGATATTTATTTAAACTCATATAGGCAATGATATGTATACATTTTGGCTTTTTTAATGTGTATACTTGTGTTCTCTGTTTCATACATAATGTGACAATCTCCTTCAGATATGTCTAATTCATTCTTTTTTTAACAGCTGTGGTTTTACATTGAATATATAGACTTTATTTCATCAGTCTTAATGACATTGTCAAGCAGCACCTAGATATTTGGGAATGTATCAATGGTTTCTGCCACTTTTACCAATAGTAAATTCCAGAGTCAAGCTGCAGAAAGAGGGGTGTGGTGCTCTGTAATATTTCATTAGGGAAATACACTCGATGTTAGCAGCATGCCTGTTTCTTGAGTTGTTGGCTGCAAAATGGAAGTATCTGGGAGATAACTACCTTTAGCTTGATTTTGGTGCCACATTTTAAGGAAAGTTGATATTGACTGTATCCTGGAAAATGTAGTTAGAGCATTGTAGTTATACAGAATGTATGAATTTTGTCTGAGTAGCTTCTCTCCCCACCCCCACCATAAAATTGACCAAACAAAATACACTGACTTTGAAGACTTCAAAGACTCAGAAAAAGTGATGCTTTGTAGAGTAAAGAATATGTTGATTCTTTGATGATCCCAAGGATAGAGCTAGAATCAAGTGATAGAGCTAAGAAGGTTTTTCTCAGAATGGAAAGTTTTCAGTAATTTAAGATCTTCTTAAACATACACTGTATAATATCTGTGAAGAATATGACGAAAGTTTCTTTCTTAGAGTTTAGTCTGGAAAATCTCTGTAGTTCTTCTGAATTTTATTATGAATGACAAATTGACTTCCTTTTCCTTTTCTAATAGGATACTGATGAAATTCAAGTTAACTATCCTGGAATGTTTGAATTGATGGAAGATTTACAAGGTAAGACATTTTAGAGAATTTTTAGACTCCACTGGAGATGCATTTCATGAGTTTTCCTTTTGAAAGGGTGGGAGTGAGCACTAGGGAACCATTGGTGAGGAGAAAGTAGTCTTCATGAAACTTAACAATATAAAATGGCAAAGACTAGCACCAGGCAGCTGTCATGTAGTGTTAAATTAGAAATGTAATCCGGACTATGAAGTGGAGGGCATACAGTGCTATAGCCCCTTCTAAAAGGACAGCAGGAGTTCTTTGAAAAGTATATTTAAGGATGGTATAACACATTGGTGACTTCTTCCAGCTATAGGTGACATCTCAGGTCCAGGTGCAAGAAAACAAGTAGTTGGCTGAATTTAGGGCTTAAGTTTCCTCAGAGAAAGAAATCCTGTTCTGAGAACTGAAAGAAGTCTTGTTTAAGGATGAGGCAATGAAACTGTTCTGGAAAGAAATGAAGCTGAGTTAACCAGGTAGAAGCAACAGAGAAGTAAATCCCAGGCTAGAAGAATAGGATATTACCAAGGTCCTGTTCCAAGGAAGAACATGGAAGAAACAGAAGAAGGACATTTTATTTAGAGTCCATGGAATCAGAAAGAGGGTGTTAAAGGATGAAATTGGTAGGTAAGTGGGAGTCTGATCACACAGTAGGACCTTCTAGGACTTGATAAGATTGATTTCAAATTAAAATACCCTTTCAACATTTTAACAGGGAGTAAAAGAAGAGGTCACAATATGAGATTTATATTTTAGAAAGAATGAATTGGCAGAAAAACTAGTGTGTGTGTGTTTGTTGGGGGGAGTGTTACTGTAGTAAAGCTTGCCCTGAGACATTGCTGGTTTGCAATAACGTAAAGGCAATGGAGATATGGAGAAGTAACTGCATTCCCAAGATATTTCAGACAGAAATTTGAGTTCTTGCTAGTAGATGAGGGAGGAGCAGTTAAAGAAATATTTCAAACATAGCTGCTGAGTTCTGGCTTTTAAATAGATAAATGATCTCCATCCTAGACAGGAAATAATAGTAGAAGATGATCAAATGTTGGAGTGCAAGGCTAGCTCTTGTGTCTACATTTGAATATATCTGATATGAAGTTCTTCTGGAATAGAGAAGAGATGTCAAATAGGTATTTGGTTTTATTAATAGGTAGCTTAGAGGAGAACACAACTTGTTAAAAAGTTTTGTTAGCTGGACACGGTGGTGTATGCCTGCAATCCTAGCACCCAGGAGGGTCAGGCAGGAGGGTTGCTGCACACTTGAGACCATCCTGGGCTACAAGGTGACATTTGTTTATAGGGCTGATGAGAATGGTACAGACCTCAGCACGGCTAGGGTATTACTTATTTTTTTCTTTTTCACTATTAACAATTTTGCTTGGTGAGAGAAACTGAAGGATTCAAAGATGTGCTGTGTGAAACCAAAATTATGCATATCTAGAGAAGAAGTCTTCATCTGTATTCTGAAAAAATTGTTTGATGATTTATTTTATTTTGTTTTTTGGTATCTGGGATTGAACTCAGGACCTTGTGTTTGTGAGGCAGGCATAGTACCACTGAGCTGAACCCCCAGCTCCTGTTTGATGATTTAAAACAAAAAAGTTTTAGAGCTGGAGGTAGTGGTATATGCCCTGGAGTGGAGGGGCTGAAGCAGGAGTATTGCTGCAAGTTGGAGGCCAGTTTGGGCTATGTAGTGAGTTCAGAGCCAGCCTGAACTACAAAGCAAGACTCTGTCTTTAAAAAAAAGTTCTATAAAAATAAATATGTGGGCTTGATTTATAGATTTATGGTTTTTTTAAAAATTAGCATTGTTATGCTTATTTCTTTCAGTATTCCTCTTGATTCCTATATTTCACTTTTTCCCTATGTTACAAGTGAGAACAATTTTAGGCTTAAAGAGAACACTTGACTGGGACAGAATTAGGTGCAGCTCACCTCTGCCTTTTCATAACAGGGTCCATTTCACCCATTGGCAAGTCTCCTCTGCATAGGAAGCTTCTGTCAGCTTTTCAAATAGAAGTAGTCATAGCTAAAAACTTGTCACTGAGTTTACCTTGCCTGATAAGATACAGTATTGATAGATGTTGCCTCCCCAAGACAGCAAAAGATTTTTTAAAAAAAAATCACATTACCCCCTTCTTGTGCTCTGCCCAGACCCTAAGCTCATCCAGATATAGTCACAGAGGCTCTTTTTCTACAATTTCTACAGAGATGGTAGTGAGCTGATTATTTCTTACTTAGGCTCCAGTGATTAAAAAAATATTATTCTTCAAATACTGCATTTATTTTTGTTATCTCTATAATAAATGCTGTGCTCATGATTCAGCTCAAGAAGAAAAAGGGAGACTGGAAATTAGACCTATCATTTGGAAAAGGTTACTGCCCACTGATTTAAAAATACAGTACCTTGTGCTCAGTGCATTTCTCTTGAGTTTTTCTAATATCTTAGTTTTACAGGTGATTGGTGAGCAGATTTAAGCATCAAGAAATACTCTGTGGTGACAGTAAATCTTGAGTTATAATTTGGATCCAGAGACCTACGCTGTATAGTTTATAATATGTGGGTGTTTTTAATAATTAATGTTAGAACATATGTTCAGTATTGTGCTCTAGTCTTAAAGTTATCCAGACAAGTTATAAAACTCCTCTATCTCTCCAGGAGGTTTCCTTGAGCACCTTCCCACATGGTAACCATCCCCTCTTTCCCCTGAGAATTTTAAATAGTTCTTTGAAATAACTAGTTCCTTTGGAAGAATGACTTGTTTGGAGGAACTAATATTTACCTTTAAGAGACTTTGCTAGTTCTCTTATTTTTACTATAAGGTCTGTTACAGAATTCATGTACTTTAGTCTTTAGTGTTTTTCATCTGTATGAGGATTAATAGGAATGAACTAAAGATAACTTGTAAAAGTGATACTTAATAAGCTAGATACAAACATTAACCAGTGGGTTTTCTGTTCATTCATTTACCATCTACTGAGCATCCCCATGTGCCAACCCCTGAGCCCATGGTAGAAATACATAGTTCTTAATTTCAAGGTGCTGCTATTCTAGGAGCAAGAAACCCATAGATGTAGATAGATAAGTCTGCAGCTGAAAAGTGAGAGAAACGAGAAAGAAAGCCTGCAAATTTGCTCAGGGTGTCAGAGAAACTTCTGTAGAGGAAGTAGCACCTAAGCTAAAGTGAGGAAGATCGAAGCAGGTAGGGGAGGTTGGGGGGAGCTGAACTTTGTATTCTGTGCAAAAGATACAGCCTGTATAAAATCGTGGAGGTATCAGAGTACAGAATGCATATCCTTCACTGTCTTGATGCACAAACTGTACAGCATCTCAGTATGTAGCACAGGGAGAGATGAAAAATGATAGAGGATCAGAGATGAGGCTTGTAATGTCTTGAAAGAGTTTTTCATGGGAGAGATATAATCATATTAATATACTAGGAAGCTCAGTCTCCAGCATTATTTATAATATTAGGCGTTTTGTGAAGAAGGTTCGACCAAAAGTGGCATGGGTAATGTCTTGCTCTGTATGAGAAAATTTAGGCACAGAGAAAAGAAACAACCCAGACGGTGCAGTCAGTAAGTAGTGCAGTCAGCCTTATTCGTATTTTGATACCTCAACCACAGTATAGAAAAATCAGAGACAGAGACAGATGGGCTGGAAAGACTGGTCTTGAGGTACTGGAGTAACGGGAGTCTTCCAGGAATGCCGTTTTGCTACTGGAAGGTCGTGTTTCTTCGAGTTCATATTTATCTTTGTATTACTTTTTCCATAGTGATTGTGGTATATAATTTAAGCTGCCATTGTTATTATTAATTCACAGAAAAAAAAATCCAGAATGTTGGCCTAATTTTTCAAAACAAGTTGCTTGTCAGCTAATGAGTGCTTGAAAAATTTTCAAGGCTATCACAGTGGTTTTAAGGTAAGTTCAATTTTTTTTTTTCCTTAAGGCAATACTCAGTATTGTCTGTAGCAAACCTTAATAAGGTTTTGTTGTTCTCTTCTTTTTTTTTAGTAAGCAGTTGAACTTAACCTTGAAAACACTGTGAGAAACACGTAATGCTGGCCAAATTTCTCTCTTCTCCTAAAGCCCAAAGTGAATCCAAAGTTACAAATGTTTTTCATATGTGCCCTTCAGAAAAACTTTATGAAGTCTTATTCCATTTTAAATATGACAAAATTGATCAAGTCTGAGCCACATTGTCCCAGATAACATAAGATTGTGATCCCGAAGTTCTGATTCTTATCACCACTGCCTAGTGCTGTTGTGAGAGAAGGTTCAAAAGGCAGTGGGCTGCTCGTGGGGAGAAAGAGTATGCCTGAGCCACGGTAGTTCCTGCCAATGCTGTCTAGGAGAGCTCTTGAACTTCTCTATGTCTGATTGGGGTGAGACCTTCAGAGAGCATGTATGCCTAATAATCTTAATGTATCTAATACCACTTGGTTAGAAGGCATTTTAGAATATCTAGTACACCAAATATTTATTTCTATTAATATTAAATCTGGTTTCTGCTGGTGTTGTCCATATTTAATATGTGAGTAAGCCCAGGACAATGAGAAGCTGAGCAGAAACAAAACCATTGAATCTTTTATCAATAGTAGGCTCTTCTAGCATTAGCATGAGTCCCAGTTTACTTTTGGTCACTATGCAATGGAGTGTCACTATGCAAAAGAATATTTTTAAATTAGATTAGAGAGTTTCTAATATAGCACTAGAAGCTTGTAGAGTTCACCTCGTCTGGCTGTCTTGAAGGTAGAGGTTAGTGGTGGTGAACCTATGCCAACTGTACCATAGCAGGCTGCTTGTATTATTGAAAGCTCTAAAAGATTCGCCATCACTGGCCTAGAATGATTGCTGTGAAATAAAATTGTTTCACAACAAGAAGAATAAAGTATGTATTGGTTTATCTATTGGTTTATTCTTCATAAATTGGAGCTGTTAAACTAATAGGACTCAAGACATTGAGTTTATAATAAGAGTTTTTTTTTTTTTTTTTAGGTTTTTTGAGACAAGGTCTCGCTGTGTGGTTCAGGCTGGCACTCAGCTCAGCCTCAAACTCACATCTCAGCAATCCTCCTGCCTCTGCCTCCCGAGTGCTGGGATTACAGGCATGAGCCACCACCCCCGGCACTAGAGATTTTTTTTTTTTTGAGACAGGGTGTTGCTTTGTAATTCAGACTGGTCCTGTACTCACTATGTAGCCTAGGCTGGCCTCGAACTCTTGGTGATTCTCCTACCCTTGCCTCCCAAGTGCTGGGATTATAGGTGTGTGCCACCATGCACAGCCAGAGATTCATTGTTTTAAGAATAAGATGAACCTTTTGAAATTGGAAAGAAAAAATTTAGTTGCTATAGCTAGTTTTTTTAAATTGTTTTGAATAAAACTATTAAAATTTTATAGGCTAGTTAAAATTTGAATATTGATACTGGGAGGTATCATTTCTTGATCTGTGAAAGTAGATAAACTAAAATTAAGAAACTGACACTTAATGTATGTTTAAGTTTAATAAAAGAATATATATAAAATACTTTTATTCTTTTTTTTTTTTTTTTTTTTTTTGACACAGGGTCTTGCTTTGTAGTTCAGGCTGGCCCTGAGCTCAGCCTCAAACTCACATCACAGCAATCCTCCTGCCTCTGCCACCTATGTGCTGGGATTACAGGTGTGAGCCACCATGTCTGGCATTGTTGTATACAGTTACCAAGGATCAAACCTGGGCCCTTGTTCTTACAAGGCAGGTGTTGGAACCACTGAGCTAAATCCCTGGCCCTTGAAATTCTTTTATTTTACACAGTGGTTTAAAATGTGGTCTTTAAAAGTAATTTTAAATATATGGAAAAGAAAAATATATAAATATACAGCATTAATTTTTAATAAACAGTGCTGTAATGTCCTAACTTTTAATTGTCAGCTTTAAAGAAGTCTAAAATAAATTGTAAAAACTAGAAACACCTTTTAAAATGTACATAATTTTTACCTAATATTGGAGTTGGAAAATCTGCAAACACATAGTAGCTTCAATACTGTCTAGTGAGTCTCACAGCCTTCCCCTTTGAGTTTCACAGTCATATTTTTGGCATTAAAGGAATGAGATATTGTGCCATTGTTCTTTCTGCTTTCAAAGAACAGAGCTAAAAGGGACATAAGATGTGTCATGCTTAGAAGGTGCTTGTCAGTACTTAATGACTCACATGGGGGGGGGGTCAGTCTTTTTGCTTTTGCCCAAATGGTTTACTTTATAGACTGCTGCTGGCAAGGAAACCATTGTAGGGCTTCCCTCCTGAGCTTTGACTTTTTCACCTGCCTTCATATTCAAGAGGTTTCAAGCAGTTTTGTTTCAGAAATACTGAGAAGCCTAGCTGTAATCTGAAAGTGAAATGAGATTTAGGTTGTTTTGCATGACTGTCAGAGATTGAGGATGGATAACACTGTGGAGGAGAAGTGTTAAGTCTGTGGTTTGGAGCTGCTCAGGGTGTTTGTTGTGTTTTCTTAACACTGCCTGTAATATATTTTTAGGTATGGGAGAGAGTAACTGTTCCTGGAATAGAAAAGCCCTGCTGCACCGAGACACGATGCTGGCGGCGGCGGCAGTTTACAGAGGTGAGGGGCTGACCACGTCTCGCTGGGAGGCTTGAGTTGTGCCATGTTAATTTGCTAAGTGTCACCAATGCTTTTTCTTTTCCTGTGAAGATACAGTCAGACTTCATGTCCTTCCAGTCAAAACCCAGATCCTATAGCTCTGTATCTTTTCCAAACAGCCTTTGTTCACTTATGTGAGCCCTTATGTATTAAGAATTTTTCATGTAAGATATTCTCAGAATCATAAAATTCTCCTAGTACCTGTTTCTCTTTGGAAGAGGTGATTTTTATTGGGCAATTTTTTTCAGACTTTAACGATTATTTGTCTTTATAGAAATGTACAGAAACCCAGACGGTTCAGTACCTGCCACGTACCAGATCTATCACATGATAGGATGGAAATACCATGATTCTCAGGTAACATTATTAAGGTATCATTTTTCTTAGTGTGTTCATGTTTCTGTTTCATTACTTATTAACTTGGGATGTTTTAAAAAATTTATTTGATAGGATTAAGGGGTTAACCTATTTCTAATATCTTTCATCTTTATTATTTTCAGGCAAAACCAGCTGAAAGAGGTTCTGCAACCGTGTCATTTGGAGAACTAGGGAAAATAAATCTTATGTCACAAGAGAAAAACTCACAATAAATGTTTTATTCTGTGTAATGTAGTCTGCAATTTTCATGATAAATGAATAGCTTTCAGCCAGATACAGAGGCGTACATGTGCACGTAAATATGTGCACACACACACATATGCACATGCACACAAGCTCATAAGCAAACCTGAACATAATTCCAACTAGCTGGGAGACTGAAGCAGGAAGATCAGTAGTTTGGGGCCAGTGTGGGCAGCTTAGTGAGGCCCACAGAAAAAATGATTAATAATTTTCACATTTAAAATTATTTTAGAGCAAGAAGCAATTTATAAGCTATTTACTAGCAGATTTTTGAAGTAATGATAAAAAAAACAACATTGCATTTATATTTAATAACTTTTTCAGGTTCATATTGTTTTTATTTGCATAAAGATGCTACTATTTAGTGATGTAGGTGCCTTTTCTTTTACAGATTTCTAAAATAAAGAAAGTATTTTCTTGAAAACGTATAAGTACATTCCCATATATGAAGGCCTGACTTGATGGGAAAATATTGTTAATCCTAACATTTTGTACCATTTTCTCCTTCTGGTCTTTTGTTATTTCTGTGGGAGGACCACAGCCATGGAGATGAGAGGAGAAACAAATTGGTAGGTTCTTAGAGATCTGGCTGACTTCAAATGAAAACAGACTTTTTATAATGACTGCTACGGAGTACTTACACCAGAGATGCTTGTCACATTGTTAATTGTGTCTTGAAGAGAAACCTTCCCAGAGCTACCATTTGGTTTTGGACTCAGTAGAGCGTATATGATTATTTCTTTTAGAGAAACATTGGAATTGTAATCATATTGCTTTTCACCTTCCTGATCTAGTTGGGATCACCATGGTTTTAAGCACTCACTTTATCCAATGAGAGAAGAAAACATTTTAAAGTATTACAGAGACAAAGTCATATTTAATATCTCTGTGATTAACATGCTATTTATTGTTGGGCTTTCCTTTGTAATTTCAGGGCCATAGCACTGTCATCCTAATCCAAGTTCATTGTGCTGTTGTCATCTAAGGTTCAAAATTATTTGGAAGCAAGTCAAGTTCAGACAGCTTAGAACTGGTGGGAAGAAGATGGTGTTGTGACAGAAACACTAAGGAAGCTGGAAGCAAACAAGAGTGAGTTACAAGGCTCTTTCTCAAGTTAGTGGCAAGCTATTTATTGTCTTTTCTTTTAACCTGGCCTTGCCCTAGCCTCTTTGACATTAGGCAGTTTATTTTGGTATTTACTTTCTTTGGCCCTCTCGGTCTTTCTGTCTCCTGCTTGACTACCCTTCTTCCAAGTATGTCTCTTTATGAGTATAGACTATGTCTTACTCTGTATAGTGCGTGGTACTTGGCACCTGAAAGGTATTTTATACATTTTGAATGGAATTGAAATTATATGAAAACTGTCCCTTTTGAAAGACAAAGTTAAAAACCCAACTTTTATAGAAGAAAAATTATTGCTGGGAAAAATCACTAGTAACTTTATGATAATTTTGATAGCTTTTTGTTTTTAACACAGAGTGAAAGATAGTACTTATGAAATACAGTATGGAAGTTTTTTTTCTTTTTTTTGGAGCATTTAATAGTACATGTTATAATAGATAATGTTTACATTTCTAATGCAGAGTCAGTACATATAAATAATACATCTTAATTCCTTTTTTCTCTGTATTGCTAAATGGACATGAGAATATATATATTAATATTTTTGAAGAATATACATGAAACTGCTAAGTGGTTATTGCTGAGGAACAAGAGGGGTGTGTGTGTGTGTGTGTGTGTGTGCACGTGTACTCATGTGCATTAGTGATTCTATTTCAGTGCTTGTCAGGGGTCCCAGGTGTAGCCAGAAAGTAGGAAGGTTTGTACTTTTCTATTTTTTTATTTTTCTGCAAATTTGAATTTTCTTTTTTTTTTTTTTTTTAATTATCTTTATTGGTACATTAAATATACACATCATGATTGCACTCCATAATGGGGATTTGTACCAGTATAAGACACAACTTAATTCTCATTTTTTCCCATAGCCCCACCCACCCTACCACCCCCCCCATATATATAAAATTTGTTTCCTTACTTTTTTGTTACAATGAATTTTCTTAACTGATGTTATTTCTGTTCATTATATAATTTCTAAGTTAATATTGACTTAAATATTCTGTCAAACTCTGATTATTTAAACTCTTAGGAAATTCATTTCTTTGAATATCATGTTATCCAAATGATGAAGAGCTCATCACTTGGAAACCAAACTTTTTTTGAGATAAGATCTCCTTGTGTAGTTCAGAATGGCCTTGAGCCCTCATGATCTTCCTACCTCAGCCTCCCAAATGCTGGGATTATAGGTGTGCACCACCATGCCCAGCTAAAATAATACTTCTTAGTAAAGTTTTATCAAGCTTCTTTCTAGTACTAGGGGTATATAGTTTAGTTATACACCACTTGCCTTGTGTGCATGAGGCCCTGGAATCAGTCCTTCCAATGGAAAAAAGAAAACAATTGTCAGTCCTTGCCGAACCCAGTTACTATCATAAACTGAAGTAGGATTTTGTTGCTTGTCCCCTAATTAACTGCCCCGCCCCAAATGAGGTGGTTTTTAAGTCTCTTTTCTACACTTCTCTAACTTGCTGTCACTTGTCAGTCTTGACAGCCTAACAGAAGTGAACTTTATTAACTCAGTTCTTGCTTCTTCTGCTGTAAGATTACTATTCAGACTGTAAGGTCTCTAGTATGCAGTAAGAAAGTGGAAGTAGGTTCTGGGAGAAGGACTGTTCTGTGGAGTAAAATTCATGAACTTTATTGGTTCCTTGAATTTCATGTGCTAGTCAGCCAAGTGTTCTCTATTAGTTGTCAATTAGAGCTTCAGTGTGTGGACACTGTGACATCTTTTGGTTATGAGGAGACTTTCTGGATTGTTTCCTAGTTCTTGGCTGTATTCTAGGTTGTTGGATATAATATATATATATATATATTTTTAAAATTCAAATCTTTATTGGTACATTATGAATATACATCATCATTACATTCAACATTGAGAGTTTGTACCAGAATATGACATGACTTGATTCTCATTTTTTTCCCTTCTCCCCCTGCCCTTTAATCCCCTACTCCCTATATAATAGGCTTTGTTTCCCTTTTTCTTTATTACTATTATTACACATTCCTTTTCCCCTTGTTACTGAGACAGCATCTTGCTTTGTAGTTCAAACTGGCCCTGAGCTCACTATGTAGCCCAGGTCAGCCTTGAACCCATGGCAGTCCTCTGTCTCCTGAGTGCTGGGATTACAGGTGTGAGCCACCACACCTGGCACTGTGCTGTGTGGTACTGATTGCTGATGGGCATGAGCCTCTGTGCTCAGCCATTATGATATTGTGGTTACTGGGTATTGAACTCTGGACCTTGTGCTTACAAGGCAGATGCCAGAACCACTGAGCTAAATCATTGGCCTCAAAATCATATTTTTAAAGCAAAGATTATTTACCTTATTGAGGAGTTTCTATAGAAGATCCAAATACATCGTATATGTAATATGATTTTATGAAGTTACATAAGTGTGTAACTCATGAAACACCTGTAGTCTTGTTTTTTTTGTTGTTTTTTTTTTTTAAGGTTTTTTGAGACAGGGTCTTGCTTTGTGGTTCAGGCTGGCCCTGTGCTCAGCCTCCAACTCACAGCACAGCAATCCTCCTGCCTCTGCCTCCCAAGTGCTGGGATTACAGGCGTGAGCCACCACGCCCGGCACTGTGGTATGCGGTACTGGTTGCTGCTGGGTGTGAGTCTCCACGCCCAGTATAGGTATGTGGTTACCGGAGATCGAACCCAGGTCCTTGCGCTTGCAAGACAGGCTCCGGAACCACTGAGCTATATCCCCGGCCCCTGTAGTCTTGTTTTTCAAAAATCTTTCAGTGCCATTTTCATCCACTAGGTGGAAACAACAACATTATGGATAGTATTGAAAACCTGTATTACAGTTTTCATACTGATTATATACTGTTTAAGTAGAAATGGAATAGAAATGTTTTATGAATTGGCTTTTGGCTAGGAAAGCAATGAATATTAATAGGTACTTAGAAGAAAAGAAGATATTTATACAAGATTATTATTTTATTCATTCATTAATTTCCATTTGATTTTTCTTGCCTAAGATGAAATGTTTCAACATCTTTTGAGAGCTCAAGAGAGGATTTTGTTGTTTTAGTTAATATGAAGTTTCGTTTTGGAAAACTTATCAGAAGTGGACATGCCCTTCCATAAATTCCTGTATTTTAACTTCCTGCTTTGAAATTTAGCAGATAAATCTTGCTGATTGAAAAAGCATTAATTTGAAAATAGTAGTGCAGTGATCCCTGGTAGGTTGTTATTAATAGGTAAGCAAATAACATTTTATTATTTGTGGTAGTTTTAAAATCTCTCCACAGTCTTTATTTTCTATTTTTATTGGTATATCTTTGTAGTACACAGTGATTACATTCCTCATGGGCAATTGGTACATGTGCATAACACATTTTAAAAAAATCTTCTTTCCCTTGTTCTCGCTTCTTTCGTCCCTTGATCTCCTTCCTATTTGTAAAACATATTTCCTCTTAACTTTTTTATTGAAACAGGGCCTTGCTTTTTGTAGTTCAGGCTGGCCGTGACCTCACTATGTAGCCCAGGCAAGCCTTGAACACGGAACACTCCTCTTGTCTCTTCTTCCTGAGTGCTGGGATTACAGGACTGAGTCACCACACCCGGCTTCCTGTTACCTTTATTTTACTCATTGTGATTAGGGGCTTTATTCTATTTCCTTTGAGTGTGGGCATGGTAGGGACTCCCTTCCAACATATAGAATGTAGAAGGAATGTATGGCACTTCCAAAATGTGGTAGCAGAAGACATTGTTTCCTCCTTACTCTATCTCCAGTCACTCACTGTTGTATTGTAAGGCTGCTAAGTGCTCTATGAAGAAATCTAAGCGATAAGGAGAGACTTCTAGTTAAAAGTCATACAGAAGAGCCATCTTGGATGCAGATCCTCCAGTTCCGTGGCAGCTTCAGATGACTGAGGTCTCAGTGGACGTTTGATCACCACTTCCTAAAACACCCTGTGCCAAACCCGTGGACACAGAAGATGAACGTTTGTTGTTAAGTCAACATCTACTGAAGTCCGACCCACTGAAAGTGAGGAAATAAATGTTTGTTATTTAAGACGCTGTGTTTTGGAATAATTTGTTGCACAGGATGGATAACTAATATGTTCTTTCTGGGAAAGTTTGTTGCCCACAGTATACTGAGTTGTTACTTTAGTTATAAAACAGTGCACTTACTTAAAATTAGGTAAAGTTAACACAATCTACTTTAATTCATTACCAGAGAATACCATGCCTGAGGTATTCTTGCCTGAATAGTAGGCCCCAAATTTCGTTTCCTAGAATTGCTAGGATCAGTTACCAAGAAGTGTGAATGTGGCTGTTTCCAAAAGGAAATCAGAGACTTTGGGAGGACCCGGACCTTCAGAATGGAATGAGCTGCACAGCAGCAGATGGATTTCTCAGTCAGTTCCATTTTTTAAGCTATGGAGTTGCCAGCAGGTCATTATCAGGATGAATTGTTGGCACAACAGACTTGTTATCAGGTTCTCCAGTGAACACAATGCTGTGGAAAGAGTGTGGATTTTTTTTTTTTAAAGAGGGCAGAGACTTGGGGCGGGGGATTTAGCTCAGTGGTTCTGGCGCCTGTCTTGCAAGCACAAGGGCCTGGGTTCGATCCCTGATACCACAACAATGCTGGACGTGATGACTCATACCCACTGCATTCAGTACCAAATACCACGATGCTGAGTGTGGTGGCTTATGCCTGTAATCCCAGCACTTGGGAGGCAGAGGCAGGAGGATTGCTGAGTTCAGAACCTGCATGAACTGCAAAGCGAGACACTGTCTCAAAAAAAAGGACAGACTTGATCCTGTCTTGTTAGTTACTACTCAAACCAAGCAAAGATTTTGAAAGGCCTGCCTTTTCCAAGTGGCCAGATAAACCAGCTTGTCTGCAAACTGCTCTGCAGGAATCTTATGAATGTGTTCAGGAAACCCCTTGCTAGTCTGTCAGCACCATTGTGTCAGAAGAATCATCTGGAAAAAGGGCCAGGTCTGATTGTGAATGGGAGATATTCAGAGGAAGATTCCACATGAACACTTGTCGTGAAAGTGGAAGAAAAGGCAGGCCTTGCGTCAGGTGGTCTGCGTTCAGTCCTGGCCCTTCTTATTCTTAACATACAGGAAAACTCCATCTCTGACATCAGCGTTTTTATCTATAAAATTAAAGGTTTGGTTTATTTGTAGAGGAAGTTACAGTCCTGCCTTCAAGTTCTTTTTGTTGTTTTGAGGTCTTGCTATATAGTTCTGGCCTGAACTTACTAGCCCAAACTGGGCTTGAATTTGAGATCTTCCTGCTTCAGCCTCTCTTGAGTGCTGGATTACAGGGCGTGCCACCACCCTGAGTAGCGTTCAAGTTCATAAGCAACTTCTTCAAATAAAACATTTCTGGCTGGAAATTTAGCTCAAGTGGTACTGGGCCTACTTGGAAACACAAGAACTAGCGTTCAATCCTCAGTACTGCAAACGGACAAATAAACAAAAAAACCAAACATTTCCTCTTCTTTCTGCTTGAGAATCACAGCCTTGGCAGTCCTCTGGCACTGAGGTGGGGGAATGTGGGCCGTGGCCTGAGAAGAGCTTGCAGCCTGGCCCCAGGAGATTGGCCAAGGCAGAAGGGATATGATTGCCCTCCTGCTTTTACGATTTCTCAGACTCCTTTTTGACTTATTGCCTCTTGTTCCTTTCAAAGTTAACTTTTATTTCATCCAAAGAGAGGATTTGAGGAGGAAGCAGCTTGGGATTTACCTTGAACAACCTTAAAAGTGTTTCAGATGGTCCAGCTCAGTGGTGGTAAACCTATGGTGTGGGTACCACAGCAGCCATGCAGAATCCGCTGTCCACATGTGAGCACAGCCAACAGAAGGGGATGGCCAGGACCTGCAGTATGAGGCACACAGGCCGCAGAGGCCAAGAGTCAGCTTCTCAGTTCGGATTCCAGGCTAGAATCTTAGGGAATCTAATGCCAAAGAAAAGACATGTGGACAAGTAAGGCAGAAGTACAGTTGCTGGTAATGGAAGAACAGAATCTACCCCTAAAAAATAGAGTAAAACTACAGTGTGAGGTCCAGGCAGAATCTGCGGCCGATATCACTGGGTGTTGTATTATGTGCCACAGTAGTTCCCATTCCAGGCAAGGTGTCCAGCTGCCTTAGATACCAGGGCGGCCCTGCAGAGCGGTGGTGAAGATTACATGTGTTGTGAAACCAAGCCTTCCCATTTCCATCTCCTTTCTACCACTAGCTGGCTTCCCTTTTGGAAATTACTCATATGCAATGAAAAGAGAATCTTTCTTAGAAGCATAAGTACAACACATAGCAAAGAATAAATGTCTTATATCGTAGATGAAGAAACCCAAGCTCATTACGTGCCTTATATATCTTGTGCAATACCTTGGGTTACAGAATGTTAATAGGTTTTAACAAAGAAGGTAAGGATTGGAGCTAGGCAGAGAGAATTATGAGTGTTAAATGTTTAAAGATTTTAAAGATTTGACAGTGCTGAGTTCAGCAGAGTTAAATGGATTCTTTCCTGTAAGAGTTCTCAAAACTAATTGTAAATCTCCCCAAAGAGCCTATTTTAATGGATTTTTCTGGATGACTAGTCCAGTAACACTTCTGTCAAGGGTCATCTTGTAAGACATTTAACTTTTTTGGATATTAGTCTAGCAAAACACTAGATGGTATAGAGGCTTGTTAAATATTATGAATAGTTCAAAAAAAATCAACATTAATTTATTCTCCTTCAAGATTGTGAGCTGCCACCTGCCTTGCAAGCACATGGTCCTGAATTTGATCCCTGGAACCACACACACACAAAAAAAGTTTGTGAACTTTCTCAAGGTAAACAGCACAGTGGTTAAATTCTGGTGAGGAGACCTTGAATAGGTTTCCTGACTTCTGTAAAAAGGGATGGTAGTGCACTATTCTCCTGGGAAGATAGTTGTAAAGATCAAAAGAGTAAAATATTTAGTGGTTAGAACAGTGCCAAGCACACAATAAACAGTACTTTAGCTATGCTGAACAGGATGCATTTTAGAGAACTTTCTGAAAATAAATTGAGTACTTTTATGATGCTGGCTTATCATTTGTCTGTCATAAAATTGTCTCTTACCCTAGGTGATTAATAAACAGCTACTGCTTAAAAATAACTGTCTCTTTAAAAAAGAATAAATCACATGACCTCAGAAAGCTATTTTGCCTCTTTGGCAAAATCCAAATAGAACTCAAATACAAGAGATCTAATATAATGCTCTGTTAGGTGAAAACTGAACATTTCTTATTGTAGAGGCATTTCATAGTAATCTAGAAGTTGTTTTCTGCTCTGGGAGACTGAGGTATGAAGATTACAACTTCCAGCTCAGCCTGGGTAACCTAGTGACTTAGTGAAACTTTGTCTTAAAACAAATGAAGTAATAAGCTAGGGCTGTAGCTTGATGCAGAGGCCCTGGGTTCAATCCCCAGTGCCAAAAAAATAAATCCATATATTTTCTTGTTAATGAATTATAAGTTAGAATTCTAATTTTACACAAGCACATACCACATAAAATAGGAAGGAAGATATGTGATATGTTTTTATCAAAAATACAAATGCTAGAAGAAATACGTTGGGCATCAAAAAAGAAAAAAGCAGCTAGAAATTCAAATAAGACAACCTAAAAAAGAATTCTTTTTTGCCAGACATGGGAAGACTTAGAAACATTTTTCAGTTGTCACTCTTAACTTCTCACTTGAGAGTATAGACTTAAATTATAAAACTTTTTCAGTTTTACAGATAGTCTGTTTTGCATTTGAGGGAACTTTTGTCCCATAGGACTGCTGTCTGTGAGACAGCATACTGTTGTCTGTCTGCTGTCCCTGGCTGGTGGTGGAAAGACAACTGGGACCAAGGTGTTGAGAGGCAGGCCTAGCAACCTAAGGCAGTGTTGGCATCAGTGATGTGGTCTAGCAAGCAGATCTACAGTGTATCTGTTCTGCTCAGAAGGGAGAGCAGAAAAAGGCATGCCAGATGAACATTGTTGAGGTTCCTAGGAAGCTCAGTGTTAAGGACTTTCAGGATTGAGTCTTTTGCACAACCTAGTCATCCTTTGTATTTGCTTACAGAAAATACCTGTATTGCAATTACAGTAGGTCTCAACCTGGACTAGAAATGGAAAACACACACCCACGTACCCCTGGTACTTGGCTTTCATCCCTAGAGATTCTCATTAACTTTGTCATCAGGATTTTATAAAAGTATAGAACATGGTGCAGAGCAAGAATTTTCTGAGAGAAACTATGGAACCACATTTAACCCTTCCTTTTGTTATAGTTGAGACTGTTGAAGGACTTCTGCTGTGTGGGTTATTAAAGCACGTGTGTGTCATGTATCCATGTTAGGCTGTTAGGGAGAGTGTGCCGGGGGGGATGGGAGTGAAGAGAGCTGGGTGTGGACAAGTCTGTCATGCCTGCCTGAGGTTTGGATTTTATATATCCTCTATAGAAGGCCCATGTGTTGAATGTTTGATTTCCACTCCCTGATGCTATTGGGAGGTGGTAGAACCTTTAGAAGGTGGAGCCTGCTGGGAGCAAGTTAGTCACACACACTATGCTCCATTGTTAGGGACACTGAGACACTGGTCTGTTCCTGTTTCTTCCTGTCTGCCATGTGAACAGCTGCTCCTGAGAAGTGTTCTTGCCACAGTGTTCTACATTGCCGCAGCCAACAGTGCCAAGCTAGGATGGACTGAAATCTCTGAAATCATAAGTTAACTTTCCTTTTTATAAGTTACCTTGTGTATTTTGTTACAGTAACAGAAAACTAGCAGGACTTTATCAGACTTGCTGTATACAAGGCACTGGATACGTAGAGGTGAGAAGGATGTAATTGTTTCCTTTATAGAGGTCAGAGCCCAGGTGATTAGAGACCATGGTACAGCTGTCATTGTGCCTATTTTTGGAAGTAAAACCACCTTAATTGAGGTCCACAGTGGAAGACACAGTGCAGGATGGTACATGGGGAACCTTAGACAGGTAAAGTTGGAACCCTGAGCCTATTCTAGTGGCTTCAAGCAGAGCAGCACCATGGTTAAAGGTAGAGTATGAGAAATGTCAGAAAATAGGTGTGGCCAAGTGCACTGGAAGTTCAGAGGGGAGCAAGTGCTTGTAGTATATGCAGTGTGCAGTGCAAGGGGTGGTTTCAGGGACAGCTTCACCTTTGCCATTGGTTTACCAGCCCACTCAGCACTGCTCTTCTTCAGGCATGTGCCTGGAGTAGTGAGAACAGAGCTCCAGCCATTCAGTGACCATTAGTCAAGTGGAGTGGAACAATGAAAAGCAACAGTGTTTCTTTAACTCCCCATGTCTTTGACTGTGAATTGTAACCTGATTTTAGAGATGTTAAAATGTGTTTTATAATTATGGACATAAAATAGTCATAGATAAGCCAGACAACTGACAATGCACTGTCCTAGGTGCTTGCATATGTCAAGATTACTTATTTAATAAAAGGCAGTTGTATGCTTACATGGTAGTTTGCTCCAAGGGGTTCCTGGGAAATATGGTGCATAAATGAAGAAAAGAATGAATGAATACTGGAAGGATAAATCCTCTGCCCTCTTCCTTTAGACCAGCTGGAGAAGATTGTTCCTTGGCTAAAGTTCCATATAAATTGTAATTTCAAAACTTTCATATTGTCAAGGATACCACTCAGAGATGGATAGCCGTCGGACAGACTCATTTCTCATTTCTAATAAGTCCTAAGAACAAAGATTTTAAAAGATTGGAAGTGAAGATGGTGAGAGAAGCAGTAAAGAACAGAAAAACTTATAACCCTTTTAAATTATTACCCAGAGTGCTAATTTCATTTTGAAAAGGATTGGCATTGCAGTTGTGGGTATCTTAGAAAAATATACATAATTACAGTTATAAGGTCTGCAGATAATTGGATTTTTTTTTTTGGACACAGGGTCTCACTTTGTAGTTCAGGGTGAACTCAGGGCAGTCCTCCTGCCTCTGCCTCCCAAGTGCTGGGATTACAGGTGTCCATGCCTGGTACTGTGGTATGTGGTTCTGATTGCTGGTGGATGTCAGTCAACACACCTAGCGCTTTTGTATGTGGTTATTGGGGATTGAACCTGGGCCCTTGTGCTTACAAGGCAGGTGCCAGAACCACTGAGCTAAATCCCAGGCCCTGGAATTGTTGTGTTGGAACCCAAAAGTACTTTATCAAAACTGACAAGTGAACCCTGGTGATCCCATGCAGTCAGCTTGCAGCCTGGGTAGAATGAAATGGAGGAAGGAGGAGGGAGTTGATCTGCCCCTGCCATTGCCTGTGGACACTGGACCCTGGACCCTGGACCCTGGTTTCTTCAGCGTTTTAAAGGTGAACTGACACCAGCTGCTCTTCTGGGAGCTTGTTGTTCTTCAGCCTAGATTCCTGTTCTCTACTGTTTTGAGGCTTCCAACTGTTTGAAGTGAGGAGCTAATAGGTCCTCTGGCTTTAGTGTCCTGACAGCCATTGTAAACAGTCCAGCCTCTGATCCTTTAAGACAATCTCATCAATCCCCTTTCATCATTGTGCTGCTGTAATCTTGGATATGCATGGATCACTGTGAAGCACTGCCTTGAACTCTTTTGGGAAGATACTTAGACGGGAATAGTTGGCTCAAGTGGAATTTCCAGTTTTATTCTTTTTCAGGAATCTCCATACTGATTTCCAAGGTGGTTGTACTAGTTTATATTCCCATCAACAATGTAGGATTTCTTTTCCCCGACAGCTTTGCTAGCAGTTGTTAGATTTCTTGGTGCTAGCCATTCTTTACGGAGTAAGATGGAACCCCGCTGCTGTTTTAATTTGCATTTCTCTAACGGACAGAAAACTGAAAAGGTTTAATTAAAGTAATGACATGTAATTTCTTTTGAGAAAGGATCACTCTGTATGCAGTGTGAAATAGAAAATAGAGTGGAAGAGACAAAATCAGGTGTGGTGGCATTATCCTGTAATACTAGCCCTTAGGAGGCTGAGGCAGAAAAAGCAAGACTTCAGAGTCATTCTGGACTACATAATGAGACCTTGTCTCAAAAAAGCAAGCAGGGATAATCACAACAACAAAAACTCCAAAATTCTAGGATAAAAGATAAAAGAGATGTAACCTTTAGGGTAACAAGAAATCAGATAAGAAGAACGGAAGCACAGATGGGGATGAGGACAACGGGTTTCACTGAAGGAAGTCTGTAGACTTCATTAACTGTTTGGCTTGAAGGTTAGAGAGAGATTAGGGAGTGCTGGATCAAACTTCCTGGGAAGAATGTGTAGAGTGGGAAGACCGTGCACAGGAAACAATCTTTCTTCCTGATAGAACTGGCCCTTGGAAAATGCTAAGACTTTAAAGAACATGTCTCCTAACCACTCTTCCCTCATCCAACACCATTATTATAAAGGTTATACATATTGAAGTGAAGTGTAGATCAGTTTGTAAAGCTCTTGCCTAGCATGTGGGAGACCTGGCATTTGACCCTAAGTAACACACACATACACGTAAAGTTACACATTTTTATTAAGCAAATTTTGGGAAACAGTAATGTGGAAGATAGGCTAAGAGGACACAGCCAGAACTCTCATGGCAAGCTCCAGTCCCCCATGAGTCCCACAATGAAAGAATTAACAACCAACAAACAACAAAATTGGAACCTTGAGGAAAAAGCTGAGCCCAGCTTTGACTCTTGCCAATCTGAGCAGTGGCAGCAAAAGGCCAAATACCGGACAAGCAGAGAAGGGCCAATCCCCCAAGCTCTCTGTATCTTTATTTAGTATGGCCTTCACACCCATAATCCTAGCAAGACAGGGTGTTCTCAAACCTTCACATCCAAAATTCTAGCATGCATGAAATAGGTCAGTTATCCACAATAATTCTTGTAGTTGAAAATCCCATAGGACAGGACAGAAGTACTTAAATCCAAGTAAGTCACAGTGCAGTAATCCTTATAGTTTAAAATCCTACAGGGTGGGGCAAATGTCTGCAGTTATCCCAGTAGTTGATCCAAGGTAGGGCAGGGCTGACATCAGTAAATCCAAGTGAGTCTAAATCTGAGTAAGTTGTCTATAGTTCCCAAAGCAGTAATTTTTAAAGACTATTATCCTATATATATATTAAAACTCATTATCTTACTAATATTCTACTGGCAGCTAGCTACCTAAATAAGAAAAACAATTCATATTATTCACTATTTGGTATCCTATCTTCCAATTTTCATACTGTTCTTTTTAAAAAACATGAATGCCAAACTGTATGACAGATAATATGAATAAGAAAGAAATATGCAAAAAGAAAAGGAAAAGCATGGGTAGGGGAAAGAAAAGACAGGAAAGAAAAACGATAGTAAGAAAAGGGAAATAAGCTTATGTATATAGGGGTTGGGGGCTGTAGAAAGGGCAAGGAAAAAGGGAAAGATGAGAATCAAGGTGTCTCATGGACAGGTACAAGTTCTCAGTGTTAAATGTGATCATATTGTGTGTATAAAATGTACCAATAAAGTCAATTTAAAAAACATGATTTTATTATATTTGCATTGCTGAAGATCAGACCCCAAGGCCTTGCACATCCTTGTCAACTGCTGTACTAAGTTACACCCCCAGCTGCAAAACATGATTTTTAATGACATTCTTCATTTTGTGAAAATATCATAATAACTTAAAGCATTGTGTTTGTAGGACTTTGTCTTTTCCAACCATCTCTTGCTTTTGTATATGCGATATAATGAAGAGAATATAAGAAATGAAAGTACTGGATTAAAGTGAATGAATATATTTAGTTAGGACTTTGATAACTAGTTCCAAATTGCATCCTAAAAGAACTGTCCGTTTTCTACACAATGGGTAAGAGAGCTCTAGGAGGTCAAGGATTTAGGTCTCTGTTGAAAGGAAATGAGGTCAGTAAGGCAGTGCCCTAGAAGGGGATGTTCTGACCTGGCTCCTTCCTCTCTCTCCTTGCTACCTGGTCACCATGAGGTGAGCAGCTTTGCCTCTACCACACCCTTCCCAACACAATGCTTTTGGCCTCACTACAGGCCCAAAAGCCACAGAACCAACTGCCCATGGACTGAAACCTTTGAAACTGCCCCTAAACTAACAGTTCTTCCATTTAAGTTATTTTCTCAAAGTGACTGAGTACTAATAGATGTCCATTTACACTTCAGGATTCAAAAATTGGAGATGAGTGAATAAAAAAGTGAATGTATATCTCATCATTATTTATTACATCTTTTAAATTATGTTATTGCTGGTGTTCTCAATATTTGGTTATTAGCATGAGTTTACAGATTTTGTAGGAAAATAATGGTTAACTTTGATATTTTATTAAGAACCAAGTTTATATATTCTTACAAGTTGTGTTATTTTGAGTCATATATAATATTTCATTGAACCTATTACCTCTTCTTAAAATGAACATGATAATTTACCTCTTTTATACAATTTCTTTGAGGATGAATAATACATGCATAGCACTGATTACAGCACCTGTAAATAGCACAAGTAAATGTTCATGTTTTAATTATGTTTGATTATGTGTTCATATCCTTTGCTCATTTTTTCTATGTTGTGGTTTCTCTTAAATATTATAGGCCTACCTCTAATACTTTATTGACATTTATTATAGACATTTTTTTTTCATTTCTATTATTTTGTCTATAATGGCTTTCTTAAGATACCAGAATTTTATTTTCTTCCTACTTGTATCTATATAGCTTTTTCTATATGATAACTTCCATTGTTTTTGTGCTGAAAAATTATTTTCCCATGCTGAGATATTATTTTCAGGTTTTCTGTATTCTAGGCTATTTTAATAGTTCCGTACAAAATGGTTTCATCTGTCTAATCAGAGCAATTTACACTATTTCTGTCTGTGGTGCCGCATACATTAGACTAGCATAGGTAAGAGAGCGGTTACAGATAAACTCTGAAGTAGTAGTGGTTTAGCACAGTGTTCTTTATTATTTTGTATTTTCCTTGTTCAGGCTTGTACATTGAGAGAAGACTGCCATCTAGTCACTAAAGAATCCATACTCTCTCCATCTTGTACCATAGTCCTCTCAACCTTTGGCTTCTGAGGTATTATGGCAGGAAAAATGAAGACAGAAGAAGCACAAACATATTCTGATTATCCTGGCTTTTTATAACTGACAGGTAACACTTTTACTCATGGTTCATTGGCCAGAACTAGTCATATGTGACCAGCATAATCATCAAGGAGGCTAGGAATCTTAGGGGAGTAGGTGAAGCATTCTGATGCTCACCAGCTGTCTGTGCTAGAGGGAGTGAGGAAATAACCTATATTTCTAAGTTATCTCACCGTTCCTTTTAATAGAGTTTAAAACATATAGCAAAATTTAAATAATAGCACTCGTATGCCCCAAACCCTAACTTAACAAATGCTAAGATTTTGGTATTTGTCTCTATTTTTTATAACGAGCTTTTACTAAAATACAGTAGTATCTCAGTTCATGAACTTTCTTCTTTTCACGATTCTGGTTGCAAACCAGATTGGATGAGAACTGAATTAAATTCAGTGGTTAAGTTCAGTGGTAACATTACGGGGAGATTTGACTCAGAAAAGAATTAATTTGTAAACCAAGGTACCTCTGTTTATTCACATAACATACAATTTTCCCTTTCAAGGAGACCAGTTCCATGGAATTTAGTGTATTCACAGTTGTGCAGCTATGACTAACATCATGTGAGGTCTTTTCATGGCCTCCAAAGAAATAGCATCCACAAACAGTCACCATCTGCTCCCTATTAACACCCAAGCTGGCAACAACTAGTCCACTTTCTGTCTCTTTTTTGCCTCTAATGGAATTTCATATTTCCTTCTATATTATAGTATTTCATATTACAGTATGTTGGTAGCTGTGACTGGCTTCTTTCATTAAGCACAGTGTTTTTAGGGTTTGTCAATATTGTTATATGTATCAATACTTCACTATTTGATAGAATATTTCTTTATATGAGTATGTCATATCGTGTCTCTTGATGGACATTGGATTTTCCATTTTGTGACTGTCACAGATCATTTTCCTATGAACATGTGTGTATGACTTTTTAAAAATATGTTTCTATTTTTTTTGAGACAGGATCTCGTTTTGTAGTTCAGGCTGGCCCTGACTCAGCCTCCTACTGTCATCACAGCAATCCTTCTGCCTCTGCCTCCCGAGTGCTGGGATTACAGGCGTGAGCCACCACGCCCGGTTCTGACTGCTGCTGGGTGTGAGTCTCCACACCCAGTGTTGTTATCTGTGGTAACTGGGGATCCAACCCTGTGCTCTTGTGCTTGCAAGACACCGGAACCACTGTGCTAAATCCCTGGTCCCAAAACATGTTTCTAATTTTTGAGGGTGTATACTAATAGTAGACTTGCTGGGTTATATAGTGACTTTATGTTTAATATTTTAAGAAACTGCGAATCTATTTTCCATCTAGTGTATTATGCTATTGTTGAATGGAAGGATCTATACATATGTTAGGTCTACTTAGTTGTGCTATTATTCAAGTCTTTTATTTCCTCATGATCTTTTAAGTAGTTTTTCTTCTACTATTGAACATGAGGCACTAAACAATTATTATTGATGGATTTTCTATTCCTTCAATTCTGTCAGTTTTGCTTCTTGCATTTTGGTACTCTGCTGTTATGTACACATGTATCTATAATTATTAGATCTTCCTGATGAATTACATATTTGTATTATAAAGTACTTTTCTTTTTCTCTAATAATAATTTTTCCTTTTAAGTTTATTTTATCTGGTGTCACCATAGGCACTTGTGCCTTTGTGTTTGTTTTCAAGTGCTAGGGATTGAACCCAGTCGCTTGTGCTTGCTAGGTAAGTACTCTACTACCGAGCTACTCAAGGTCCCGCTCTTACTCTTTTCGTTACCGTTTGGATGCAGTATCTTCTAATCTTGGATTTCAAGCCACCTGTGTCTTTAAAGTGTGTTTTTTTAAATTAAGTAAATGTAATATCTTATATTGAAATCTTTGCATTTCTAAAATTTAGTATAACTTGTGAGGTATTTGACCTGCCCCCAAGGTGATACACCATGCTTCAATACAAATTGAATAACCTGCCATTTCTGTACTAACTTGTGAAGCTAGTTTTATTTTATATATTTGAATTATTTCTGAAGGCTTCATTCCATTGAGTTAAGTGGCTTAGTTATCGTTGCTTTCTATTTTTTTGATTTATGTATTTCTCCTACTTTACTCTGTTTTGCCATGTCTGTGAGTGCACAAGGCCTCTAGGGGACATTTTCTACTATATTTCCTTAAAAATAAGACTTAGCCAGAAAATAAGTCCTAGTATGATTTTAATAATCCTCATAAGCTCTAACTTATAAATAAGCCTCAGTTAAAATCATCAACTAGAGATTTGTTTAGTATGTCCATTGCAGCACATGATGGAAGTATTGAATTATAAAGTCACAATCTTAATTTATAACGAAATATAAATAATGTTTATATTAAGACCTAAAGTAAGTGATAATATAGTTATTTTTAAATATCCAGGTAGGTATCTTTGGACGAGGTAAATACCTATGTAAATAGATGAATTTGACTTACTGCCAAATGACCAGAGTGCAAGCACACACATTTGATAACGAATGGATGTGGTTGTGTCTAATATGAATCTTCATAATTGAATACATTATGTGTTGTAGCAAATGTACTTAGTACACTTGTGGGAAATAAAGAAATGTTTTCTGAACTTTGGTGCCTTGCAATTTTTTTGTCACTTTTGTGTGAACCATCATTCTTAATTGTGATCATTTTTGTTGTCACTCTTGTATCACAAGTTTTCAGTTAACTCCTGATTTAATGGAAACTTTGTGAAACCTAGCCTGCAGAAAGTGATGACTTGGGTGAATAATTTGTTGGATAAAATCATTAACAGCAGTATTGCCAGTGTATAATGAGCAGGTTACATGGACAAGAATTGCTCAGTGAAGAATTCTCTAACTGGACATGAAACATTGGGGATAATGATTCTACAGGAAATGGAGTCAAAAGATACTCAGACTAGAATTTGGAGTTTGGAGTTATCATGATATCCCAGAAGAAAATGAGATGATTGTATTCGAATAAATGTATGTTTTGTATGTGAATAAAAGTAGATTACCATACACAAAAAAGTAAGACATTCCCCCAAATAAGCTTTATTGCATCTTTTGGAGCAAAAATTAATATAAAGCCCAGTCTTATTTTAGGGGAAATACAGTACTTAAACCATAACATTCTTCCCCCAGTCCCCAAAAGACTCTGCATATTTATTTCTGCAAAATGCACTTAGTCCATATCTAAGAGTTACCAAAGTCTTAAGTTTCAGCAAAGCTAAAAAGTCTAAGCCAAGTCTTGTCTGAGACTCAAAGCAAATTCTTAGTTGTGAGCCTCTGTAAACATCAAAAGGAAACTTAAATTCAGCTAAAATATAATGGTACTGGATAAATATTCCCTTTCCAAAAGGGAGAAATTGGAAAATGGAAAGGAATGAGATCAAAGCAAGACTGGAAACCAGTAGGATAAACATTAAATCTTGTAGTTCCATGTTCAGAAACTGGGAAGATGGTGAGATATAATCTCCAAAGGGCATGGCTAACACAAACCCTGTAGCATTGCTTGTTGCAGCTTCTCTCTTGTTTTTTTTTTTTTTCTTCCTTTAGCTTTCCTCCATGTTCTATGTTCCTGGATTCTCTAACTTCGTGGGATCTCTGCTATCCTTTCAGCTTCATTTTCATAGCTTCAGGCACTGCCCTCTGAAGGGCAGACTTCCTGTTCTTTTTGGCCTCTTGAAATCTGGGTGGAAGCATCCCTTTCTCTACAACTCTTGTGTTCTGCATGCCCTCAGAATAGCATCACTTAGATGATTCCAGGATCTGCCATCTTGGACACATGCATGCTCCTTTGGATCATGGCTCCAGAGCCCCCAGGTGCTGGGAGGGCTGAGCACTGTAAACCAAATCTCAGGGAACCAATCACCTGGGCAGTGGTTGAACAGTGTGCCCTAAGGCTCTTTTTTCAAATAAAGTATTTCAGTGTTGCACATTTGAACCTGGTATGGGTAGGATTTTGAAAATTTCTGGATTGCCCTTAAGGTATCTTTTTTGTTTTCTTGCTGCAGAGTACTTGGCTTCTTTTTTTAATAGCCTTTTCAGTAATCAAGCATGGCCAAAACTTTACATGTGCTGATTTTACATGCTCAGACTTAGTGAGCACTTCTTTTCTGGACACCAGCATAAATTTTCAAATTATTCAGTTCACTTTTTGGCTCTTCTTCTCGGGGTAGCTATGACTAAAAGTTTCCACTGGTACCCATGCCACAGCCTCAATA